>CATIWC010000342.1:0-135547 GCA_948472305.1 Vicia faba | reverse complement strand
ACAAAGCTGGCCCAGCCCATGAAGCTTCTTCTTCAACCTTCAGACAAAAAGATGTCAAAAAACGCGCGCACTGTACCCAAGTTCAAACATCTGGATTCTTGACTTTTTGCACAAACTTTCAACATAAGAAATGTTAAGCATTGAATCACGATTCTAAATATATAAAGAACTCATCCTAACTCTCAGAAATAAGAGAGAATTTTAACATTCCCAAATCATGACCTAACTTTTCTTCCATATTTAGACCTTAAATTCTCATAGCTCAGGCAAAATAAATGAAAAGTAAAAGCATGTACAGATTCAGGGCATGAGTAGAACACTTCTTATTCACAAACTTAGAGCTAATGATGCCTAGACTAAGAGTTAGAAGTTCAAGAAGATACCTGTTCAGTTGAAGTTCTATCTGGCGATGGGGGAGCTTTCAGAGCAAGATGATGATCTGTACAGCTTGCCTGAAGTGTGGTGATGCTATTCCAATGCTTACTTTGTTTTGAAACACCTTGAATCGAGCTATGAACCTTCAACTGCAAAACAAGAAAGTGAAAATGGTGGAACTGGTTAGAGGAGTTACAGGTCATGTTTTATGCTTTGGTCAGCTTCAAGTGATGCCAGGGAATGTGTTTGATGAGCCTTGAGCAAGAAAGCATGAAAGGGATGAGTTGTGGGATTCAATCTGCAGACCCTGCCCTGTTTTTGCAGTTTGAGAGTGATTCTGGGAATAGGAGTGTTTGGGACCTTGTTTGCTCGTGTTCTAGCTTATGCTTGATGATTAGAAGGTGTACAAAATATTTGCTTAGGCTTTTTTTTTACTGAGATCAAAGTTGGTGATGTTATGATGTGTTTCTTCACACTTAAGCAAGCAAAGGCCACTTGAGTTTCTAGGCAGGTAGAGGCCCCCTAAACATGCTGCAAAAACCTCTCCTTGATCAGTGTGTTTTGTTCATAGTCTTGTGCCAATTAGATTTGATCTGTACTTCTTGGATTTGTATTATGACATAAAGCTTGCTTTTGCAAAAATGGCTATTTCACTTTTTCCATTTATGGCCTAATCCAACATGTAATGCTTAAACTCATGAAACAAGGCCTTAGCACAATGAACATGCATTAAATTATTGAGTGTTGGATGGTTTAAGGGCCTGTAATCAAGTGGCATGCTGGTTTGAGAAATTTGCACAAGTTATGATCATGGAAATTGACCAATTCAAAAGTGAGTTTTTGCCATATTGCAAAATTCGAATCTCTCAAGTTATGAGGTTGTTTGATGACTTCTTGGACATCTTGGAAAGCTTGGAATGTGTACTACAATCCATATTTGAAGTGCAAATTGAAATTCCAAGTGGAAGTGTATGGAAAATGGTCTTGAAGTTAGGTAGAAAACCTTGCCAAATAGGTCAAATTTTCACTAAGTTAAGAATGGTTTAGTACCCTTATTCCAAAAATTGTAACTTGAGATTCAAGCCTCTTTGGGAGAACTTTGTGAATCAAAGTTGTAGATTATGAAACAAGCTACAACTTTCATGTTTTGACTTTTGCTTGAATCCAAATGAATCTTGGTGAGAAGGTGGGCAAAGTTGGGAAAAAATTAGGGTTTTTCATAACTTAGAAAAATTCTAAGTTATGAAAAATTCTCATTTCAAACCCTAATTTGCAATTTTTGATTTCTTGGATGAACAAGTTTCATGATTTGGCATGTTTTGATGAAAAATGAATCTTGACTCTTGATTTTGACCAAAAAGTCAAAGTTTGACTTTTCAGTATACAGTCAAAATTGATCAATTGACTGGGAAATTCAACTGTCAATCTTGTACATTTGGGATCTTTTGAACTTGTTGAGCATGTCAAGACAATTCCATGGGGTCTTTGAGTCCATATGTGAGCTTGATTTGCCATTGGCTAGGTCAAACAGTCAAAAATTGCCTTTGTGCAGTCAAAACCTAAAAATGACCATTTTGCCCTTTTGGTGATCTGATCAAATTTCTTGAGGAATTGTGGTCCAAAACTTGATCAAAAGGTCCATGTGAGTTCATAATGTTGATGTGGGTCAATTTTCATGAGGTTTGACTATCAATTGGCCACAATTGACTTTTTCCCCAATACATTGATTCTAGGTCAACTGTCCAATTGACTGGGCAAAATTTGGAATTAAGACTTGAAACTTGGTATGGGTAAGCTTGGGAGTCCCAACATGAAGCATGAAAGCCATCTTAGGCATTTTAGGTCAAAATATCTTTGTGCAATCACAAACCCTAATTTGGGTCAACAGTGCAAGGAGAAGTCTTGAGCAGAGGAAACCCTAACTGGATCTTGATCTTCAGGGTCTTGTGATGGAGAAAATGTTGAGGAAATGGGAGGGAAAAATTTTGGGGGTACAACAGCAGACAACAGTAAGCCTTTTCTCATCAATCAGGTTTAGTTGATCAAGTCGAGTCTGGATCCAATATCTTCTTCATTCAGCCCCCGCATCCTTCATAATTCTTAGAGAGGGGATCTTGACCTCAATAGGCAAGACAACCTCCATTATGTATACCAGAGAATAAGGTGTTGCCCCGGTTGATGTGCGTGCTGTGGTACGATACCCTTGGAGAGCGAATGGTAACATCTCATGCCAGTCTTTGTATGTGACTGTCATTTTCTGTATGATCTTTTTAATGTTCTTATTTGCGCTTCGGCAACACCATCATCTTCGGCCGGTAAGGGGGAGAATTGTGATGTTGGATCTTGAATTACTCGCACAGGATGGTGATCATAGTATTATTCAAGTTTGTACCATTGTCTGTAATGATCCTCTCCGGGATACCGTAACGATAGACAAGATTTTACTTGATGAACCGGGCGACAACATTCTTGGTCATGGAAGCGAAAGAGGCTTCCTCCACCACTTTGTAAAATAGTCAATGGCCACTAAGATGAAGCGGTGTCCATTGGAGGCTGTTGGCTTGATTTCCCCAATCATATCAATTCCCCACATAGCAAAGGGAACAGGAGCCGTCAAGACATTCAGAGGAACCGGAGGTACGTGCACCTTGTCAGCATAGATCTGACACTTATGGCAAGTTCGAGAGTGTTGATAGCAATCTTCTTACATTGTAGACCAGTAATAGCCTGCCCGTAGAATTTTCTTTGCCATCGTATGCCCACTGGAATGGGTGCCAAAAGTGCCTTCATGTAATTCAGCCATGATCCTTTTAGCTTCAACCTTGTCTACGCACTGAAGTAATACGAGTCATGGTTAACGTTTGTAAAGAATGCCATTACTAAGGAAGAATTTAGCAGAGAATCTCCTTAAGAACTTCTTATCGTTTACTGAAGCTCCTTCTGGATATTCTTGAGCCTCGAGATACCTCTTGACTTCGTGAAACTAAGGTTGGTCCACTACATCTTCGGTATTAATCTCGTGATAGTGTGTTGGTTCGTCCCATTTGTTCAATGGTGATCTGGGGAGCCTCGTTATCCCATTTAAGTTTAAACATAGATGACATTGTGGCTAGTGCGTCTGCAAGCTGATTTTCTTCTCGCGGGAAATGCTCGAAGGTAATCTCCTCAAAATTTGGGAGAAATGTCAAGACATGTTCTTTGTAAGGGATAAGCTTAGGGTGTTTAGTGTCCCATTCCCCTTTGATATGTCTAATAACCAAAGCTGAATCTCCAAATACATTCAAAGATTTGATCCCCAATTTTATGGCAGCTTTGAGACCAAATATGCACGCTTCGTATTCCGCCATGTTATTTGTACAATTGAAGTAGAGTCTTGTCGTAAACGGAGTATGACACCCTTCAGGAGATATGAGTACAACACCAATACCATTATCGAGTGCGTTAGATGCCCCATCAAAAACCAGAGTCCATCGGGATCCTTGTTCAGGTCTCTCATATGGCCTGAGTTCTTCATAGTTGTTTACCTCATGATGTCCTCATCTGGGAATTCGAACTTCATGGACTGGTAGTCTTCCACAGCTTGGTGAGCAAGGTGATCAGCTAGTACACTGCCCTTTATTGCTTTCTGGGTAGTATACTGTATTTCATATTCTGTCAGGATCATCTTCCATCCCGCTATTCTCCCAGAGAGAGCAGGTTTCTCGAAGATGTATTTTATTGGATCCATTTTAGATATCAACAAAGTAGTATGGGTCAACATATACTGTCTTAGCCGACGAGAAGCCCATGCCAGAACGCAACAAGTTTTCTCGAGCAGTGAATATATTATTTCACATTCGGTAAACTTTTTGCCCAGGTAATAAATAACGTGCTCTTTTCGGCCAGACTCGTCATGCTTCCCCAACACACACCCCATTGAATTTTCCAAAATGGTCAGATACATAATCAATAGTCTTCCCTCGACTGGTGGTATTAAAACAGGAGGATCTTGCAGGTACTCTTTGATCTTGTCAAAAGCATATTGGCACTCATCACTCCATTTGACTACTTGATCTTTCTTCAATAGTTTAAAGATTGGCTCGCAAGTAGCTGTCAGGTGAGAAATGAATTTGGCAATGTAGTTTAAACGTCCCAAGAATCCTCTGACTTCCTTCTTGGTGCGAGGAGAAGGAATCTCTTGTATCGCTTTCACCTTGGTAGGATCTACTTCAATACCTTTATTGCTGACGACAAAGCCTAGGAGTTTCCCAGACCTCACCCCAAACGTGCATTTATTTGGGTTCAACCTCAGCTTATACTTCTTTAACCTCTCGAATAGTTTCTGTAAATGATCCATATGCTCTTCTTCTGTTTGAGATCTAGCTACCATGTCGTCCATATAGACCTTTAAGTCTTGATGTATCATGTCGTGAAATAGAACTACCATGGCACGCTGATAGGTTGCCCCAGCATTCTTCAGTCCGAATGGCATAACCTTGTAGAAGAATGTGCCCCACTGGGTGACAAAGATTGTTTTCTCCATGTCCTCAGGCGCCATTTTGATTTGGTTGTAACCTGAGAAACCGTCCATGAAGGAAAACACTTTGTGTTGTGCCGTATTGTCAACTAGGATGTCAATATGGGGAAGTGGGAAATCATCCTTAGGGTTTGCCCTATTTAAATCTCTATAGTCCACGTACATTCGTACCTTGCCGTCATTTTTGGGCACGGGAACAACATTGTCCACCCATTGTGGATAAGAGGTGACGGCCAAGAATCCAGCGTTGAATTGCTTCATGACTTCTGCTTTAATCTTCTCTGACATATCTGGCTGCATTCGACGGACCTTTTGTTTTACTGGTGGAAAATCCTCTTTTGTAGGCAGACGATGTACCACAATATCTGCATCAAGTCCTGGCATGTCTTCATACGACCAGGAAAAGACCTCAACATACTCGTGTAGCAACTTAATTAGACGCTCTTTGACACTCGGTTCTATATTGGCACCCACCTTGACCTCTCTTTTGTCTTCTTCGGTACCCATGTTGATTGTGTCCACTGGTTCCTCATGGGGTTGAATGGTTCTCACTTCTTGTTGTAACAATCTGGCAAGTTCCCCTGGTACTTCACAATCTTCCTCACCTTCGTCTTCGACTTGGTAGATTAGATTTTCAGAGTCACAAAAAGCCATAGCAGAACCGTTACCCATGGGATCCCGAATGGATGTAGATCTGCATTATGAGTGTGAGTGTGTGTGAGGGTATAACTATCTTTGAAAGAAATAAAAAATGTAAAAATAAAAAAAAATAATGAGCACAAATTTTATATGCAAAAATGTCCATAATTCATTGATGTCATATGGAAATGAGATAATAACCCTTACAAATGGACCATTGTGCCTCGAGTAAGACACGAGGTTTTAAGAGTCCGAATTGTTTTAAAATTACAGATCAACCAAAATGTAAAGACAAATTACTGTGGGATAAAAGTGATCAGGACAAAATCTCTAGCCTCCCAATTGATGAGCCCTCCACTGACAGTTGGGAAGATCTAATCCTCCATGTTGTAGCCATCTTCATCATCCTCAACCGCGTTGACCTCACAATTGCTGATCTTAAAGGGTGGTTCTCCAGCACGAGTGCGGCGTACAGCCTTCTAAGCACCTAAAGTGAAACCCAAGCCAAACTTGTCAGACTTGTAAGGGATATGTGAGAGTTGTCCCCAAATAGTGCACCCACCTTCTTCTATCACTGCTTTGGCATCCTTTAAAGATGACATCCTGAGTGGAGGCCTTATGATCTTGGGAGCTTAAGACACAGCCTTTGTTACTGCCATATCTTGCGGGACTTCTTCAAAGTGTTGGAATGGAGTTTCAATAAATTCACCATCTAATTCCATATATCTGAAGGAATTGAGATGGTTGATCATATACTCTTCTTCTCCATGAACAATGATAATCTTCTCTTAAATCAGATACTTTAGCATTTGGTGCAGCGTAGAAGTAACATCGCCAGCATTGTGAATCCATGGTCGGCCTAGCAAGCAGGAATATGAAGGGATAATATCCATTACATAAAAGGTTTAATCAAATGTTTGGGTTCCAACCTTTATGGGGATATCCACTTCCCCATGCACCATCCTTTTCGAGCCGTCAAAATCTCTCACTACTATGTTTCTTGGTTTCAATGTCAATCCCTCACAGTCAAGCCTATCAAGAACCTTTTTAGGCAATACGTTCAGAGACGACCCGGTGTCCACCAAAACATGAGCCAAGGTTGTGCCTCTGCATTCCACTGAGACATGCAATGCCTCATTATGCTTCCTTCCTCTTGGCATTAAATCAACATCCAAAAAACCTAGACCATTATCCGCAGTCAAGTTGGCTACGCAGTCTTGGAACTGATCGGTAGATGTTTCTTGGGGTACATGGGCAGTTTTCAGGAATTTTACCAAGGCTTTTGCATGCGCCTCAGAACATAGTAGTAAAGCCAGCATGGAAATTTTGGATGGAGTTTGCCCCAGTTGCTCAACTACATCATAGTCGCTTCTTTTTATGATCTTTAGAATTTCCTCTATCTCTTTCCGGGAGGTCTCAGGGATAGCCAATGATTGTGCCTTCGTCCGGACAAGCTCAATCAGAATACTTTTACCTTGAGTCTTGGTTAACTCGGCAGCAGGAGTGTCAGTATGAGTGATAGCAGGGATTGTAACAACTTTGTCAGTTGGAGTATTAGTGGGGATGATTGTAGGATTGGGAACAGCTTTTGGAGGAGTAACAATAGGAATGATTACGGGTCCAGAAACTGCTTTTGGGGGAGCAATTTCTGGAGAGAATATCCTTCCGCTTCGGGTAATCTTGCTAGTCCCTGCAATATTACTGATATCGGAGTCAACTTTCTCAGAACTTGAATCTTCGGCGGCTGGCCAATCTTGCTGGATATCGTGGTAGTAAACATCCCTTCCATAATTCCATGGTATGGTTTTGTTTGACGAATACGGGACTGGTCCAGGCATTGTAATTATCAAAGGAGCTTCTTTTGGAACTGATGTAATTCTAACGGGTCTTTTGGTGGAGACCCTGAAAGAATTGGCGGAAATGGTAATGATAGAAACATCATTAAAAGGAACAGGTGGAGCAGAAGTCGTTTCAAACAAAATTTCCTTGTTATCTATTAGGCACTGAACGCCTGCTTTCAACAAAGCATAGCTGGTTGGTAAGGACAAACAGAAATGACAGCCTTTATCGCAACCTTGGAATACACTGGCAATCAACAAATTCTTTTTGATAATCAGGAGTGGGGTCACAAGTTCATCAACTGAAGTAATAAACATATCTTCTTCAACGGTGTTGGTAGTATGGACGTATTTGGGCATAGGGGCAGAAATGACATTTGGCTTTTCGGACGCATCGAATTCAATCTCTTTAGCTTCAATGAGGTCTTGTACTTTGTTCTTCAGAGCCCAACAATTGTTAGTGTCATGGTCGGGACTCTCAGAGTGGCAAGCACAGCAGGCATTAGGATGATAGTGAGGAGATGTTATGTTAGGATTCTTTAGAGCTTCTTTCAAGGTCACTAGGTTGGATCTTAACATATGTGGCAATACTTGAGATAGGGTCATGTTAATTTTGGTGAATTGTCTGACTGGTCTTTCCATCCTTGGTTGGTTGTTTCTTTGCTGATCAGGCGCAGGTTTAGGGATCATAACATCCCCCACCATTGGACGACGTTTGGCCCTATCTTGATTTCGATGAGGATATACAACAACCACTTCTTTCTTTCTGATGAATGGCTTCCTAACAGCAGCAGAGGATGCATCTTTATGAATCTTTCCACTTTTTATCCCGGCTTCTACCCTTTCTCCGGTCAATATCAATTCAGTGAAACCTGCCGATAAACTCCCAATTAAGTGATTGAAGAAGGGACCAGACAAGGTTCCCAAGAACATATCAACTAACTCTCTTTCAGATAAAGGAGGCTGGAATCTCCCTGCCAAGTCCCTCCATTTTTGCGCATATTCCTTGAAGCCTTCATTGGAAACCATGGCCATACTCTGGAGTTGAGTACGGGTAGGCGCAAGATCAGTATTGTATTGGTATTGTTTGTAAAAGGCTGCAACAAGATCTTCCCAGTTATGAACATTGGCTCTTTCTAACTGATAAAATCAATCAAGTTGAGTTCCAGACAGACTGTCTTGGAAGAAGTGTACCCATAAGTCTTTATCAGTGGTATGAGGCTGGATCTTCCTCACATAGGACCGGAGTTGCATTTTGGGGCATGACACTCCGTCATATTTGGCGAACACATGTGCTTTGAATTTTGGAGGAATGACAATCCCCGACACTAAACCCAATTCCTCAAAGTCCAAGCCAGGCACTTTTTGGATTTCCATTGCACTCAACCGCTCTTCGAGATGTTCATACTTGTCATCAGCTGGAGGGTATTGTTCTTCATAATAGTATTCTTCTTCCTCTTCTGATTCTGATTCTGACGGGACAACTGTTTCTTTGCCATTCCCATCTTGATTATCTTTCTCACCGGATGTTGTTGTAAAGTTTAAGGCCCTTCTTGTCTGCCCTTGGAATCTTCTTTCCATGTTTAGAACTCCGGTTATCTTCTTTGTCTTCTTTTTCTTCTCCTCAGCCAGCAAAGTCTTCAAATCTTCTTGTCCTTTGGCCAGAGTTAAGAACAACTGTTGAAACTGGGCATTCGGAGCTTAGAGGTCCTTCACTGTTTGCTCGAGATCCATCTTACTGAAATAAACAGTAGAGAGATGAGGAGACTTGTTGCAAGAAACCTGCTTATGTTATGATTAATGGTAAATGCATATGCAATGATTTCAAGGATTTTAAGATTCAAATTTGTTTTAGACAAAAAGGAAACACACGTTATATTAATAAATTAAAGCTTTTGAGTACATCAATGCCTTCTTGGGCAAAATAATACAAAAAAACTCTAAGATAAAAAGGTAGTTCGCATCCTCTTTGGTGCAATGTAAGCATTCAGAGTCTGCTCCTCATAAAGTGGCCTAGTGAGTTCCAAAACCTTCTTCTCGCTTGTGTAGAATTGGGCTTCGAAAGTATCTCGCTCCCCCTTGAGTTGTATCCAATCCCTTTGTAGGTCTTCAAGAGAGATGGGCATGTCAGGATGTAGGATTGTGTATGGGACATCTCCTTCCATGACAGGCTCAATGATTACTGGGAGAATGGAGGGGTAAGGCATCATAAGACTCTGAGCACGAGTTCGTACCCATTTGAGGTAAGGCTCAAGAGGGATGGAATTCTTGTGCCCTAGTGTCTTGCTATCTACCTTGTTTAACATCCTCCAAGCTCGGATAAATCTCTGGCGAAGACCTTGATCATCGTTGTCATAGTCAAATACCAAACCTTGAATCAGCATCTCGTGCGGGCCATCCCTTCGGGCGTAACCAAACTATCTTAAGGCTAAGCAGGGGTTGTAGGTGATACCTCCCCTAATTCCAAGTAAAGGTACATTAGGAAATTCTCCACAACGGTCGACAATAGTAACATTCTCTATGGATCGGGAGCACCAATGAATGTCTGAATGTTTGAGTGTCATCAACCTTTGTGACCACCTTGAACCTTGCTCATTCTTTAATACAGATTGAGGAAGATGTGAAATAAACCATCTTTCCAATAGAGGAGTGTAACACATAAGGACACCTCTTTTCCTCATTGTGTGAGTGTGAAAAGAGTGTAGGATATCCTCTAGCAATGTAGGCATCAGTTGCGGGACATGAAGATTTTGACGGCGTTCACATCTATGAGTTGGTCAGGATTTGGAAACAAAACCATCCCATAGATGAGGAGAGCCATAATTTCCTCAAAGGCTTACATATCCAAGGAATTCCAACAACTTTGGGCTTTCTCAAACAGAAACTTTGCTAGGAAACCTTTGACACCACTCATTGTTTCCCAATGAGTCGTGACATCAGATGAGTGCAAGTGTAGAGCTTGAGCAATCTCTTCTGGCTTTGGGTCTCTTTCTGTACCGTTGAAAGGTAGTTGGTTGAAAATGGGAATCCTCAAGAGTTGGGAGAATTCTTCCAAAGTTGGCACAAGTTGATAATCGGAAAACGTGAAGCAATGGTGTAAAGGATCAAAGAACTGAAAGAGCACTTTCACCATGTCCTCATCTGTGTTGGAGGTGACCAAGTTGAGTAGGCGACCATGTCTCTCGGTAAATGGAGAATTTTCAGGAATTCTTGAAGCTAGCTCCTTAAGTTGTGGAGGGATCCTTACAAGGTTTACTTGAATAGTTTTCCTGCAAAGAGAATCCATATCCTACAAAACAAGAACAAAATGAATCACAAAATCCTTGAAATGGTTAGTGAATGTGTATGATGTTATGATGTTTATGATGTTATGTACAAATATGAATAAACAAAACAAACAATTCCTTAGGTTTAGGCTTGCATGGAGTCTTATAGGTAAGTACCCTCTTGAAGTTTGGTTGGCTTAAACCTGTCCTAGTAATAGTAACCGGGTTCTAAGGAGCTCAATATCACTGGCTTGTTTCCTTGGTCATTGTTTCAGCACAACCCTCTTTAATAGTGACCGAAATATCCCAAGAAACCAAACCTCAATGAGTGTAGTATCGAGTATCTACCAACTTCGGACTGCACCAAAGCCGGTCATCTCACTACATCCTAAAGGCCAAGTTGGTCAAGTAAAGGTTCTAGAAGTTCATTAGTGCTTCATGACATCACTCAGTGGCCCCGTATTCTCTTTGATTAACTCAAAGGCTACAGGTACCCACAAATATGTTGCACTAACGTAGCTATTACTTAGACCATGTCGGTATACCCCGCACAGTTTCCACAATGTATTGCTACTTACCTATAATGTATCCCAAATCCGGGTAGAGGGTTCAAACCCAAAAAAAGAACCATAATGTAAAGCATACAAGTCAAACAATGTAAGCAAGTAAATGTGATCTATCCCTAAGGTAACCCCACTTTTAGGATTTTCCCCAACAAAGTCGCCAGTTCTGTGATATAGTGGGAGAACTGACTTGAGGGTTTTGCGTTTGATGGCAAATGTTGCGGTTAGCAAGAGTCACCACCGACTTTTCTTTTATCCAAAAGGAAAGGTGAAAAAGAACAGGAAAGACCTTTGAGATTATTTCTTGAGTTCGGGGGGTAGATTATGAAAAGGGAAGGTATTAGCACCCTTTTCATCCATGGTTTTCCATGGGCTCTTAGTTACTTGCTAGATCACTTGATTTTGTTTGAAATTTGTGCTTTGTGTGTTTTTTGAAAGTATTTTGTAAAGAGACCATTTTTAGGCAATCTTTGTAATGATTCTTGTTTGTAAGAATGTATACAAAGATGTTTGATCTTTTGAAAATGTTTTCAATGTTTGTAAAATGTTTGAAAGTGTGTGTGTTTGTTTTTGAAAATAGCAAGGATGTTTGTTTAAAGTTGAGCAAGTAATTAGGAGCATTCTACCTACTCAAAAGTCTTTCTTGTTCATTTTCTTTTCCTTTGACATTGTTATCTTACCATTGATTTGGTAAGCAAACCTATATTTGGATGTAAACGGGACGGGCGTGGGTCATCGCATAACCATGATTAGCAATGTTGCAAGGTATCTTAGCATTCTTTTTGAGGGACTAATATCATTTGTAAGGTAACTTAGATAGCGTCATCGAGGGATTATGATCTTGTATTTGCTTGTTTTTTGCTAAGATGCCTTACATGCATAATATGGCTGTGATCGGTGGATCTGGAACTGACTGTTTAAAGCTGGTTCGCGAAATGTCGCGGAAGCAAGAGTCGCCACCGTCTTTTATTTTCTCCAAATGGAAAGGACAAAAGCACAGAAAAATTCCTTATAGAGATTGCTCTCGGTTCGGGAGGTAGGTTATAGAAAGGGAAGGTGTTAGCACCCTTTCTATCCATGGTTATCCATGGGCTCTTAGATACTTGCTCAATGTGTTTTCAAAATTGTTTGTTTGCTTTTCAATGTGGGTTTAAAAAAGTTTCTTTGAAAAATTTCAGTTCGACTCGTACGTCAGAGTGTTTGAAAAGTTTGTTTTGAAAGCTTTTGAAAAGTGTCAGTGTGAAAAAGATGTTTTTTTGATTTGTTTGAGATTAGAGCAAGTATCCTTGAGAACCTACCTACCCTAAGGAATTCGTCTGTGTAAATGTCCTTAAAAGTAGTGCCATCCCACCATTGAGAGGTAGGTAGCACCACCGTTGGAGGTGTTCGGGTCAATTCGAGGTTCGGGACATGGTGATCACCAGAGCAATGGGAAGACACCTTAGAAGCTACCCTCATGCCAGGTTCCCGGATCATGAGGACTTACTAAGACGTCCTCTACTCGACGATCACCTTTCGAAAGGCAACAGTGAGGCGTACCCTAGGGGGGGTGTGTGCGATTCGTGTGTCGTTTTCATTTATTTTGTCTTTTGTCAAGTTCATTGTGATCTACGCTTGATTTTATTTTGATCCATACATTCTTTCATGCTTTTTTTAACAGTTAAAAAGTATTTGCGGGAAAATAAATCTAAGGCTATTACAAAGGCGCGGGTCCACATCGCCAAAATTAAACCGGACCCGATTTAGTGGAAAGTAAAGAAGCAATAAAAATAAAAGTGCGAGAAATAAAGATTGTTACAAGGCTTTGGGACATGTACATAATTATAATAAACGACATAAAATAAATGTGCGAAATTAAATAAATTATGAACATGGGCGTTGGACCCTTTTGCATAAAATTAAAGTTGGTGAATTAATTAGAATTAAAGATTAAAAGAGCATGTTTTTGGTATTTTATGTTTTTTTTTATGATTTAAAAGAAGAAGAATTTATTAGAATTAAAATAAAATGCAAAACCCTAGTTCTAATGGTTTTTAAGTTTATTGAGAAAAAGATTGAATTTTTAACCTAATTTAAAACCTAACTTATTTATATGCAAAATTTAATTATAGAAAATAAATAAAATACATATTATTATTGTAAAAAGGAAATTAAAAGGAATCAGATTAACAATTAAACCTATTTCTACATATTTTTGTATTTTTATGAAAAGAATCAATAAATCCTAATTTAAATCAACTAATTAACATGCAAATTTTTATGAAAAATAATTAAGATAAAACAAATATTATATTTTCACCTTTTCTGATTTTCTTTTTTTTGTGTAGTTTATAATTTGTTAAAAAAATAATTAATTAAATAAACAGTAATTAAAATAAAACTATTAATTAAAACAAGAATAAAAATAAATATATAAAAAAAGATAGTAAAGTCAAACCAGGGGGTTTCAGTCCCAATTCAGGAGGTGTTGACCCAAGAACATTGGCCCATTAAGCATTGGCCTCGTTGGACTTTTTGAATCCTGTATGATGCGTTGACTGGGAGTATAGCGTGTTCATCCATCCTATGCCTTTGGATTGATCCCCAGGAGGACGTGTCAGGCTTGATCTTGAGGCGTATGGTGCATCCTGAACCTTAGCGCTGCATATGAACATAAATAAGAAAATAATATTGAACTTGTTGAAGACCTGGGAATCGAACCCAGGTCTTATGGATTGTCCATGCGTTCGCCTGCCATCTGTGCCACTTGAATCCTTTGCGTATAACATAAAAGAAAAATAATATAATAAGAAACGTTAGTCCATGGTTCAAAGCGCGCGAAATTTTAAAACACCCAACCATTGCTTGCCAACACATCATCGTTCTCGCCCAGTTTTTTTTTCTGAAACATAAAGGCTATAAGCAACGGTTTTAGAAGCGTGGTTTTAGGGGGCCTTTGGAAAAATAGCGATTAGCGCTAGGTAATTCATAAATTGGGCGCGAGGGTCAAGATTTCTTCGTCTTGATGCGCTGAATGCAATGGTGGTACTGGGATGGTCTAATTTTTCCTCTAGTAAGAACCCCCAATTTGAAGCTCAAGAAACCCTAATATTCAATCATGGTGTAATCTCGTATAGCACAGAAAAACTCAATTAAACATATCAGTTAGCTTCAAAACATTATGATAAACATGAATCAATGGACAAAATGCTGTAAAAACGTTTAAATCATGATGCACGATTTTGGAATTTTTACTATACAGTTCGAGTTCAAACTACCAGTTCTTGAAGTTTTGATTGTAGTTCTTGATTGGTACACGTTCAGAGTTACCCAAGGAAGCTAATGGGATCAAGATTGGGGCTTGAATCGCCCTCTAGAGTGCTTTTCAGTTTTGCACTTTTTTGCCAAAAAACTCCAAATTTGTTCAATGGTCTTTTGCGCAGCTTTTAGTCCAATGCCATTAGGTTTTGATTCCTGAATATGTAGCAAAGCTTTTAGGTCAATAAAATTGAACAAAATCTCATGAATTCAATAGTTTCAATATTTGATTTTATAAGATCTTTTTTGAATCTTTTCCATGTGCATTTTGCTCTCAATCATGCCAATCAGCTTCAAATCTTTCCCCTTTTGTATTTACACGAAATATTGAGTCCAAACCTGCATAAAAAGATTTGTTTTCATTAGGTTTGTATTTTTTATGCATTTTATTTAATTAAATGAATTATAAATGATAAATAATCCAAATAAATAAATAAAAATGGAGAAAAACTTCCTTTTGGGCCTAATGGTCGTGCATGTGCTTGGCATGAAGAAACTTGGAAGAAAAATGGGCCCATTAGCAATTTTGGATCATTTGAAGTAAAGTTGACTTTCAAAAATTTCCAAAAATTGCCCAACTTCCACAAGGCATAACTTGCTCAATTTTTAAGCTTTTCACATGTTCTTGGACATTTTGGAAAGGTCTTTGAGTCCTTTAATCAATGCCTTTGGTCCCATGTCATTTTGATTTACCAATATCAAGTTATGGCCTTTGACTTAAAGTCCCTTTTTGTTGACTTTTGAAAATGACCTATAATGTTGAAATTGATAACCTTTTGTGAGAGCATTTCTTGGACTTGAAGTATGAAGATGAATTGTAGGAAATGTCTTTCTCTTCAAAATGAGCTTTGGATGGAAATTTTCTGATAATCCATGTGAAAGTTATGCCCTGGTCAATTTCAGTTGACTTTTTCAGCTGTCCAAATATAGCAACTTTTGCATCTTTGATGATTTCTGAGCCACATTTTGAGAATCATGATCAAGTATTGATCAAATGATGTTTGTGGCTTCAAAATGATATGTTGACCAAAAATTTGAACTTTTGACTGTCAAATGACCATTTTGCCCCTACAGTTGACTGTAGTTCAATTTAGGGTTTTGACTGTGCAATTTTGAGCTGAATGCCTTGAAACTTGCTATGAAGATGCTTGACCACCTTTGTAGGCATATGAGACTTGATTGGGTCCTTGAAAACTTCCTTTTCTTGATTAGGACACAAACCCTAGTTTTGACTGTATGGGAGACCTTTGCACTGTGCAACCCTTGGGGAATTTTGCGACCTGTCTTGGCAATTTCTTGAAGCATGTGGGAGGGCAAATTTTGGGGTACAACAATGGCCATTTTGTATGAGGCAACCAAGTGGAATAACCCTAGGGGTGCTTGTGTGTGAATGTATTATTTTCATGCTTGTTTTTGTCTTGAATTAATGTTGATACAAGTTGCAACTTCCATCCAGCATTGTTTGTACTTGATTACAGGTACCTAAATCCTTTCATACTCAATAATTAAATGAAAATCCATTGGTTTGAAGCTTTGTTCTGATCATTAGAGGATTACACAAGAGATTAATCCAAAAATAGCAAAAAGGCAACATTCCCATTTTTGTCAAATTTGCTTTATGTCAAATTGCATTCTTGAGCCTTGAACCAAATCTTGTACAACAAACCAAATCCACAAACTTGGGGCCAAGCTCACACAATGTATGCAGGGTTAGAGCTAGCCTGTACAGGCCTGCTCTTTGTCACTTCTCATTTTTTTGCTTCATAACCAAGAAACTTGCAAAAATCAGATAACTGGCATATCTGTTATAACCAACTCTTGCAAGCATTGGAGACAAGTTTTTTACATTGCCTTGAGCCATAAACACGAATTATTGAACCCTCAAGCCTTCCAAAACACAAAATAACCTTCCTTTTGCAAAACAGGACACTCCCTGCAGTTTCACTTCCATCTCACAAGTTACTCGTGCGTTTTGCCCCAAACTTGCTCCAATACATTCCATATAACCTATCCAAGCTATCCCAATCATTGGCCACTGACTGTAACTCCATTTGCAAGCTTCACCATTTCTGTTTTCAGATTGTGCAGGTTGAGTTCTACAAGCTTGTTCAAGCAAATCCAAAGCCAACTAAGCATTGGGGAAGATCAGAGGAAGTTCAGGCAAGCTCCCAAGCACCTCAGGTCTCACTGAAAAGCTCCACATTGCCATACACGAGTTCATCTGAAACAGGTATTTGTCAACTTCCTATCTCTCTATTTAGGAATCATTAGGCTTAGGTTTGTGAACAAAAAATGTAGTACTCATAGCCCTGAAGCTGTACATATGCTCAGTTTTCATTTAAGTTAAGTGTGCTAAGAGAATTTGATTGATGAACTTCCTGAAAAAGTTAGGTTAGAAATTAGGGCCATAGAAATTATCTCTGGTCTTTGAGAGTTAAATTGAGTTTTTTATATGGTTGAAATCGTGGTTTAATACTCTACAAGTTTCATATTTTGAGTTTTTGATTTCATGCAAAGAATAGAGAGAACAGAACTGGAGTTACAGGGCACACGTTTTCTGTTCAAAGGTTGAAGATGAAGTTCAGTGGGCTGGGCCTTGGCTTGGCTTGCTTTTTGCACCTCCAGTTTGCTGACTGCACCCCCTGACCCATTTCTTTATATTTTTGTATTTTTCTATTTATTTTCCATTTTTGATTTTATTCTATTTTTTCTAAACACAAAAACTTACCAAAAATATTTTATAAATTTTCACATTTATTTTTATATTTTATTTTATTTTTCTAACATGGAAATAATTATTAATTAGTATATACTTTTATTTTCTTTAATAAAAACTTGAAAATAATACATAAAAATATATTATATTTTTATTATTATTATTTACATACTTAAATGATATTTTTCTAATATATTTTCATTTTTTGACATTTGTACATATCTCATTATTTTATTTTATTGTATATAAACAATATAACTAATATATATACTTTTCTTAAAGAAAATTAGGGTTTTTACCCTTGACAAAAATAATCTTTTATTCCTATTTTTTTTTATATATTAAATATTATATTTTTACATACATAAAAATAAATAAAAACATCTTTTACATATTTATCATATTTTGCATATTTATATTTAATTTGTTTATTTAAATTTTGTTTATTTATTATTTGATACAAAGGATTTCAATTTGGATGTAATAGTAAATCTTAGGGTTTTATTTTCTTGTAAATATTCCCTATTCAAAAATGTATCTCCCTCCCCATATCAATGTTATAATAGCTTAGGTTTATTTTGCGCACTTTATGCTTTCAAATATGCCATGTTAGAGATTAGGGTTTGTATGCAAATGTCCAAAATCAAAACAAATAGCTTGACTAATACAAAGACAAAAAAGCATGAAAATTGACAACACAATGCACACTAACACCCCTAGGGTTTCACCCACTTGTTGCCTTAAAAATGGTCATGTTATGCATGTTGAGTATCTTTGCAAAAACAAAAACAAAACAAAAGATCATAGTCCCTCGATGACGCTATCTTGGTTGCATATACAAAAAATGATCTAGTCCCTCAAAAATTTGCTAAAGATACTTAGCACAATTGCTATCATGGTCAATACGATGACCCGCGCCTGTCCTGTTTAACATCCAAATACAAGGCTGTTTACCAAATACAATGGTAAAACAACATTGTCAAAAGGTTTAAAAATGTGTAGGAAAGTTCTTTGAGTAAAATAGGGTAGACAACTCTTAGTTACTTGATCAAAACTTGCAAAAACATCCTTGATATTTTCAAACACGCCTCACAACACAATTTTAAAACATTTCCCAAAACAAACTTTCAAACATTGAAACATCTTTTCAAAAGACAAACACCTTTGTATATATTCAAACAAGAATCATTACAAAGGTTGCCACAACGATGGCCTCTTTTCAAAACATTTTCAAAACCACACACAAAGCACCATTTCAAACAATTGAAAAGCAAAAGCAAGTGATCTAAACGAGCAACTAAGAGCCCATGGATAACCATGGATGAAAAGGGTGCTTGCACCTTCCCTTTTCATAATCTACCCTCCGAACCCAAGAAAACATCTCAAAGGTCTTTCCTGTGCTTTTTAACCTTTCCTTTGGATAAAATAAAAAGTCGGTGGCGACTCTTGCTAAACCGAAACATTTGCGAACATAAACGCAAAACCTCAAGTCAGTTCTCCCACCGTATCACAGAACTGGCGACTCTGCTGGGGATACATTTGAAAGTGGGGTTACCTTAGGGTTTTAGATCACCTTTAGATGCTTATATTGCTTGACTTGTTTGCTTTACATTTGGTTCTATTGTTTGGGTTTGAATCCTCTACCCGGATTTGGGAAACATTCATAGGTAAATAGCAATACGTTGTGGAAACTGTGCGGGGTATACCGACATGGTTGAAGCAATAGTTATATTAGTGCGACATATTTGTGGGTACCGG
This sequence comes from Vicia faba, assembly GCA_948472305.1. Taxonomy (NCBI): domain Eukaryota; kingdom Viridiplantae; phylum Streptophyta; class Magnoliopsida; order Fabales; family Fabaceae; genus Vicia; species Vicia faba. The sequence goes on along the minus strand of CATIWC010000342.1, from coordinate 116,579 downwards.
TAGCCTTTGAGTCAATCAAAGAGAATACGGGGCCACTGAGTGATGTCATGAAGCACTAATGGACTTTTAGAACCTTTACTTGACCATCTTGGCCTTTTTAGGGGTAGTGAGATGACCGACTTTGGTGTAGTCCGAAGTTGGTAGATACTCGATACTACACTTATTGAGGGTTGTTTTCTTGGAATATTTCGGTCGCCAGTTAAGTGGCTAAACTGAAACAATGAACACAGAAAATAATCTAGTGATATTGAGCTCCTTAGAACCCGGTTACTATTTATAGGACAGGTTAAGCCAACTAACTTCAAGAGGGTACTTACCTATGAAAACCCATGCAAGCCTGAAACTAGGATCTTGTGTGATTTGTTTGTACATATACTTGTGCATACATCATGAACATCATAAAGCATCATATGCATCCACTAACCATTTCAAGGGTTTGGATCTTCATCTTTGTTCTTGTTTTGTAGGTAATGGAATCACTCCGCAGAAAAACAATTCAAGTCAACCTTGTGAGGATCCCTCCTCAACTCAAGGAGCTTGCTTCCAAGATTCCAGAGAATTCTCCCTTCAATGAAAGACATGGTAGACTTCTCAACTTGGTCAACTCCAATATTGAAGAAGACATGGTGAAAGTTCTCTTCTAGTTCTTTGACCCCCTACACCATTGCTTTAAATTTCCTAATTACCAACTAGTGCCTACTTTGGAGGAATTTTCTCAACTCCTGAGGATTCCTATCCTTCATCAACTACCCTACAACGGTACAGAAAGAGAACCAAAGCCTGAAGATGTTGCTCAAGCCCTACACTTGCAATCATCTGATATCAAAGGTTATTGGGAAACCAGAAGTGGTGTCAAGGGTTTCTTGGCAAAGTTTCTGTTTGAGAAGGCACAAGACTGCTGGAATTCTCTAGATCTGGAAGCTTTTGAAGAGATTGTAGCACTTCTCATCTATGGGTTGGTCTTGTTCCCAAACACTGATCAGCTTATAGATGTGAATGCTGTCAAAATTTTCATATCTCAGAACCCTATGCCTACATTGCTTGGGGACATCCTCCACTCATTTCACACACAAACAATGAGGAAAAGAGGTGTTCTCATGTGTTGTACTCCTCTTCTAGCAAGGTGGTTTATTTCTCACCTTCCCGGTCAGTCTTGAAGAATGAGCAAGGTTTGAGGTGGTCACAATGATTGATGACTCTTACACATTCTGATGTTCATTGGTGTTCTTGGTCCAGAGAAAATGTCATCATCATTGATAGTTATGGGGAATTCCCTAATGTCACACTACTTGGCATTAGGGGAGGCATTACCTACAATCCCTGCTTAACTCTGAGACAATTTGGGTATGCCCGAAGGGATGGCCCTCATGACATGCTGATTCCAGACTTGGTTTTTGACTTCGACAACAACACTCAAGGACTTCGACAAAGGTTTATCCGAGCTTGGAGGATGCCTAACAAAGTGGACAGTAAGACACTGGGACATAAGAATTCCATCCCCCTTGAGCCTTACCTTAAGTGGGTACGAACCCGCGCCCAGAGTCTTATGATGCCTTACCCCTACATTCTCCCTGTGATCAAAGAGCCTGTTATGGAAGGAGAGGTTCCATACACCCTCCTGCATCCTGACATGCCAACATCATTGGAATATTTGCAAAAGAGTTGGATACAGTTCAAGGAAGAACAAAATACTTTTGAAGCCAGCTTCTATGCCAGTGAGAAGAAGGTTTTGGAACTTACTCGTCGACTCCATGAAGAGCAGACTCTCAACACCTACATCGCACCAAAGAGGATGCACAACATCTTTTTACATTAGAATTTTGTATTTATTTTGCCCATGGGGCATTTATGTACTAACAAAGTTCTTCTTATTAATATGACGTGTGTTCTTTTTGTTTGCAACAACTTTAAATTTCTGAATCCTTGAATGCATTACATGAATACATATCATTCATCATATGCATAAACATGTCTTCACACCAGGTTTCCTTATCTTTCTACTGTTTATTTCAGCAAGATGGATATAGAGCAGACGATCAAAGACCTATAAGCACATAATTCACAGTTCCAACAACTCCTCATGACCTTGGCAAAGGGTCAAGAGGACCTTAAAGCACTGTTAGAGAAGGAAAAAGAAAAGGAGAAAAAGAAAAAAAGAGTTGGTGTGGCCACTATGGGAAGAAGATTTGAGAACCAAGCTAGAAGAGTCCTAGATTTCCCCTCGACGTCTAATGAAGGGGTTGGTAAAGGAAAGGGAGCTGCTGTGCCCTCCGAGTCTGAAGCCGAAGAAGAAGAAGAAGAGGATGAGGATTACTCTGAGCAGCGGTATCCTCCTGCAGACGACAAGTACAAAAATCTGGAAGAGCGTCTGGCAGCCATGGAGGTACAAAGAGTGCCTGGGCTAGATTTCGAGGAGCTAGGGTTGGTTGCTGGGATTGTGATTCCCCCTAAATTCAAAGTACCTACATTTTCTAAATACGATGGTTTGTCTTGTCCAAAGATGCATCTGCGGTCTTACGTCTGAAAGATCCAACATCATTCTTCTGATAAGGATCTTTGGGTCCACTTTTTTTAAGATGGTTTGTCGGGTACGCAACTGGATTGGTTTTACCAGCTTGAGAGATTGGATGTACATAACTGGGAGGATTTGGCTGCTGCCTTCTACAGACAATATCAATATAATGCAGATTTAGCACCTACTCGTATTCAATTAGAGTATGGGTATGGTCTCTAATGAAGGCTTTAAGGAGTATGCCCAAAAGTGGAGGGACTTGGATGGAAGGGTGCAGCCACCATTGTCTGAAAGAGAGCTTGTTGATATGTTTTTGGGGACCCTGTCAGGTCCATTCTTTAATCACCTAATCGGAAGTTCATCTGCAGGATTCACCGAGTTAATTCTGACTGGTGAAAGAGTTGAAGTTGGCATTAAGAGCGGTAAAATTCAAAAGGATGCATCTGCTTCTGCTGCTATCAAGAAGACCTTTCCAACCAAGAAAGAGGTCTCAGCTGTTTACTCCCAGAGAAATCAAGGAAGAATGGAGCACCGACCAGCGGTGAGGGCTGTGATGATTCAAAATTCCGCAGTTGATCAACCTCGAAATAGTCAACCCAGAACCAACCAAGAAAGGGTGGAAAGGCCCGCACGGCAATTCACCCAGATCAATATAACACCTGCTTAGGTTCTCCCTCATCTGTTGAAGTTAAACCTTACAAGTTTGAAGGAGGCGCCAAAGAACCCGAATACCTCTTCTCCCTACTACCATTCAAATGCAAAGTGTGCCTATCATTCAGACAACATGGGGCACGACACCAACAATTGTTGAGCCCTCAAGAACAAGATCCAGGATTTAATAGATGCCAAGGAGGTGGAGTTTGACGCACCTGAAAAACCTAATGTGATATCCGCTCCAATGTCAAAACATGGTCATAATGTCAATGCTATTGTAGAAGATCTTTATGTTACTATTGTTGAAGACTTAATGACTCCATTGCCAATGGTCAAGATGAATCTGTGGAAAGCCGGGATTTTCCTGGGCTGTGAAAAAGATTGTTACCTTTGTTCAACCTTGCAATCCGACTGTCCGCTATTGAAGTCAGGCATCCAACGCCTGATGGATAATCAAGAAATCCTCTTCAAGAAGACTCATATTACTCCTGTTACTCTAATCAATGATGTTGCTATAATCACCATTTCCGACAATCTTTCCAAGGTCTCCAAAAGACCTGTTAAGATTACACCCAATCCAAAGTTTGTACCTCTGAAGATAACAATGCCGGGGCCTATCCCATACAAGTCCAACAAAGCAATACCGTGGAATTATGGAGGAGAGATCTTCTACCACAATGTTAAGCAGATTGAATCAGTTAAAGAAAGTTCCGATGAAGAGACTCCTGACGTAGGAAATATTGCTGGGACGAGTAAGATCACCCACATCGGAAGAATTTTCTCTCCGGAGATTGCTCCTCCAAGGGCAATCTTTGGACCCTCAAATGATCCTGTGCCAGTCAAGATATCTGTGCGAAGTCCAGTGATTGAAGAAATTGTTACTCTTGAAGTTGTACCCTCTGCTGTTACTACTGATAAAGGTAAGGGGATCCAAGAAGCGCCTGTCAGGACGAGGGCTCGGCCTTTGGTCATCCCCGAGACCACTCAAAAGGAAATAGAGGAGATTTTAAAAATAATTAAGAAGAGCGACTATGATGTCGTAGAGCAGCTGAGGAAAACCCCTTCAAAAATCTCTATGTTGGCCTTGTTGCTCTGCTCCGAAGCTCATGCCAAAGCCTCGATCAAATTCTTGAAGATGGCCCATGTGCCTCAAGAAACCTCCGCGGACCAGTTCCAGGAGTGTGTAGCCAGTCTAACCGCCGACAATGGTCTTGGCTTCTCTGATGCCGATCTAACATCTAAGGGAAGAAAGCGTAATGACGCACTGCATGTCTCGGTGGAATGCAGGGGGACCACACTCGCTCACGTTCTGGTTGATACCGGGTCGTCTTTAAATGTCTTTCCTAAGAAAGCATTGGACAAATTGGACTGTGAAGGTTTGACCTTAAAGCCCAGCAATATCATTGTAAGAGCCTTTGATGGTTCTAAGTGGATGGTCCACGGGGAGGTGGACATCCCAATTAAAGTGGGTACTGAAACCTTCCACTCCACATTTTATGTCATGGATATTCGTCCCTCCTACTCTTGCTTGTTAGGAAGACCATGGATTCATCATGATGGGGCCGTTACGTCCACTCTGCATCAGAAGCTTAAGTACCCAGTCCAGGGGAAAATTGTGACAATTTGTGGCGAGGAGGAGTATATGATAAGCCATCTGAATTCATTCCGCTATGTTGAATTAGATGGTGAATTCATCGAGACCCCCTTTCAGCACTTTGAAGAGGTTTCTCCTGAGGTTGCGGTAGCTAAGACAATGACTTCTGCGCCCGTCATTACCAAACCTGTGTCCCGGATGTCATCCCTTAAAGATGCGGAGGCTGTGATCAAGGAAGGAGGAAGCACAGTATGGGGTCAACTGCCAGATTTTCCTTACAAGACAGATAAGTTCGGCTTGGGTTTCACTGTTGCTAGTCAGAAGGCTGTGCGTTGCTCCCGGGATGGAGGACCGCCATTGAAAATCACTCATCATGGAGTTCATGCTTTAGAGGATGATGAAGAAGAAAGCAATTTTGAAGACTGGATCTTTCCAACTATTGAAGGAGGACTGAACAACTGGAAGGCGAAAGACTTTGTTCCTATTATTTTCATCAATCAGTAATTTATCTTTTGAACATTTTCCGTAGGTCTGTAATAATTATTAAACAAATCGTACACTCTTTTTGCCTTGTACCTTACCCGGGGCATATAGGTCCATTTGTAAGGGTTTTGATTCTTCATTTTCATACTCCATTTTTAATGAATCATGGACGTTTTCATATACAAACTTTTGTGTTCATTTTATTTCTTTTTACATTTTATTTTGTTTAAAGGTGGCTATCCCTTACACACACCCACACTCACAAAATGCAGGTACCCATCCACTCCGGATTCCATGGGTAACAATTCTGCTATGGCCTTCAGTGACTCTGAAGATCTGGTCAATCATGCCGAATACGAAGGTGATGAAGACTGTGAAGTGCCTGGAGAGTTGGCCAGACTTTTGCAACAACAAGAAAGGGCTATTCTGCCTCACGAGGAGTTGTTAGAGACTATCAACTTGGGAACATAGAAAGACAGAAAAGAGGTCAAAGGTGGTGCCAACCTAGAGCCAAATGTCAAGGAGCGTTTAGTTCAACTTTTGAATGAATATGTTGAGATCTTCGCATGGTCTTACGAAGACATGCCGGGATTGGATACAGATATTGTGGTTCACCGTCTCCCTACAAGAGAAGATTGTCTACCAATCAAACAGAAAGTCCGCCGAATGAGGCCCGACATGTCCGAAAAAATCAAAGCTGGAGTGATGAAGCAGTTCAATGCTGGCTTTCTTGCTGTTACTTCCTATCCACAATGGGTTTCTAACATTGTGCCCGTGCCTAAGAAGGACGGCAAAGTCAGAATGTACGTGGATTATAGAGACTTAAACAGAGCTAGCCCTAAAAATGACTTTCCACTGTCGCACATTGACATCTTGGTTGACAATACAGCTCAGCATAAGGTATTTTCTTTCATGGATGGATTTTCAGGGTACAACCAGATCAAAATGGCCCCTGAAGATATGGAGAAAACTACCTTTGTTACACAATGGGGTACGTTCTGTTATAAAGTGATGCCGTTCGGACTGAAGAATGTCGGGGCAACCTATCAGCGCGCCATGGTGGCTTTGTTTCATGACATGATACATCATGAGATTAAAGTCTACGTAGACGACATGATAGCCCGTTCACAGACATAAGAAGAACACATCGACCATCTGCAAAAGCTGTTTGTCAGATTGAAAGAGTACAAGCTCAGACTGAACCCTAACAAATGCACTTTCGGAGTCAGGTCTGGTAAACTTTTAGGATTCATCGTCAGTAACAAAGTCATCGAGGTTGATCCTGCCAAAGTCAAAGCTATACAAGAAATGCCTGCCCCTCGCACTGAGAAGGAGGTCAGAGGTTTCTTGGGACGCCTAAACTACATTGCAAGGTTCATTTCTCACCTAACATCTACCTGTGAACCAATCTTCAAGCTGTTGAAGAAAGATCAGGTGGTTGAATGGAATGATGACTGTCAAGTTGCTTTCGATAAAATCAAGGAGTATTTATTGGAGCCTCCTATCTTGATGCCACCCGTTGAAGGAAGGACTTTAATCATGTATTTGACTGTCCTGGAGAATTCAATGGGGTGCGTACTGGGCCAACATGACGAGTCTGGCCGAAAAGAGCATGCCATTTATTACCTTAGCAAAATGTTTACCGACTGTGAGACTCACTACTCACTGCTCGAGAAAACTTGTTGCGCTTTGGTATGGGCTGCTCGCCGGCTAAGGCAGTATATGTTGACTCATACCACTTTGTTGATCTCTAAGATGGATCCGATCAAGTACATCTTCGAGAAGCCTGCTTTATCCGGAAGAATCGCTAGATGGAAGATGATCCTCACCGAATATGATATACAGTACACAAACCAAAAATCTATAAAGGGAAGTGTTCTAGCCGATCATCTGGCCCATCAAGCCGTCGAATATTACCAATCTATGAGGTTCGACTTCCCCGACGAGGATATCATGACTTTGAGCAACATTGAAGAAAACAGACCGTATGAAGGACCTGAACAAGGATCCCGATGGACTCTGTACTTTGATGGTGCCTCCAATGCACTTGGAAACGGTATCGGCACAGTACTTATTTCTCCAGAAGGTTGCCATACACCTTTCACAGCTAGACTCTGCTTCAGCTGCACCAACAACATGGTCGAGTATGAAGCTTGTATCTTTGGTCTCAAGGACGCTATTGACTTGGGAATAAAATCTTTGATTGTATTTGGGGACTCAGCTTTGGTTATCAGTCAAATCAAAGGAGAGTGGGATACTAAACATCCAAACCTCATCCCTTACAAAGAACATGTCCTGACATTGTTACCATACTTCGAGCAGATTACCTTCGAGCACTTCCTGCGAGAAGAGAATCAGCTAGCAGATGCGCTAGCTACAATGTCATCCATGTTTAAACGTAACTGGGATAATGAGGCACCTCAAATCACCATTGAACGAATGGATGAACCTGCACATTGTCACGAGATTAATACCGAAGAAGTAGTGGACCGACCTTGGTTTCATGACATCAAAAGGTATCTCGAAGCACAAGAATACCCTGAAGGAGTTTCAGTCAACGACAAAAAGTTCTTAAGGAGGTTCACTGACAAGTTCTTTCTAAGCAATGGTATCCTATACAAGCGCAATCATGATTGCATTCTGCTTCGTTGTGTGGACAAGGTTGAAGCTGAGCAGATCATGACTGAACTGCATAGTGGTACATTCGGCACCCACTTGAGCGGACATATGATGGCTAAGAATATTCTAAGGGCAGACTACTACTGGTCTACCATGGAAGCTGGTTGTCATCAATATTCCCGTACTTGTCACAAATGCCAAATCTATGCGGACAAAGTACATATTCCTCCAGTTCCTCTCAATGTCCTAACAACTCCTTGGCCATTCGCAATGTGGGGTATTGTGATACGGTGGGAGAACTGACTTGAGGTTTTGCGTTTGTTTTCGCAAATGTTTCGGTTGAGCAAGAGTCGCCACCGACTTTTTATTTTATCCTAAGGAAAGGTTAAAAAGAACAGCAAAAACCTTTTGAGATGTTTTCTTGGGTTCGGGGAGTAGATTATAGAAAGGGAAGGTATTAGCACCCTTTCTATCCATGGTTATCCATGGGCTCTTAGTTACTTGCTTAGATCACTTGCCTTTTGTTTTCAATTGTTTGAAATAGTGCTTGTGTGTGTGGGTTTGAAAATGTTTTGAAAAGAAGCCATTGTGGTGGCAACCTTTGTAATGATCCATGTGGGGATGTATACAAAGATGTATGTCTTTTGAAAAGGTTTTCATTTGTTTTTGAAAGTTCGTTTTGAAAGTGTTGTGAGGTGTGTTTTAGAAAATAGGCAAGTGTTTTGTTTTTGCAAGTTTGATTCAAGTAACTAAGAGGTTATCTACTCCTAAATTTCTCAAAGTTCATTGCTATGTTTTAACCCTTTTAACAAGTTTGTTCCACCATTGTATTTGGTGGACAATCTCATGTTAGGATGTGAAAGGGACGGGCGCGGGTCATCGTTTAGACCATAATTGCAATGGTGCCAAGTATCTTTGGGCATTTTCTTTAAGGGACTTGATCATTTGTTTAGGCAACATTTTGAAAGTGTTATCGAGGGACTATGATCATTTGATTTGTTTGTTTTTGCCCAAAGATACCTAACATGCAATAAGGCCCAATTTTGAAAGGCAACAAGTGGAATACCCTTGGGGGTGCAAGTGTGATTTGTGTGTCCATTTTCATGCTTGTTTATCTTGAAATTAGGTCAAAACTATGTTTCGTTATTTTTCGCATACAAACCCTAATTCTAACATGGTATAATTAGAAAGCAATAAAGTGCGAAAATAAATTTACTAAGCTATTACAAAGCCATATATGGGAAGGGGGGTACAAATGTTCAAATGGGGATTTTTGACAAGGAATTTAAACCTAAAACTATTACATCAATATTGAATTATTTACAAGGTGATTAATTTGCATAAATTAAATAAAATAGAACAAATGTGCAAGATGCCAAAAAATGGTTTTTTGTATGTATGGAAAAAAGGTATTTTTACATGTCAAAATAAAGAAAAGGAAAGTATTATTTTTTTGGAGTTTTTCATGTTTAGGGCAAAACCCTAATTCTTTTAAATAAAATGTATTATTTATTCAACATATACAATATTTATTATTTGTGTACAAAAATAAAATAAAAATGAAGTATATTTGTAAAAAATGTATTTTTAGTATTAAATATTAATAAAATAAAAATATGTATATTTTTGGTATTTTATTTTAAGTATATTAATATATATATGTTTATTTGTATTACTTACAAATTATTTTAAATATGCACAAAAATAATAATTTTTAATTTTTGTAAAAAAAAGTATATTTCACATAAAATATTTTCAGAATATAAAATGAAATAAAATAAAAATAAAAATGTATTTACACCATTTTAACATTTTTTAAATAAAAGTATATTTATTTACTTGTTTATGTTCAAATAACTAGTCCAATCAAATAAATATCTAATAAATAGGAAAATGGTATAAAAAAATATTTTTATATTTTTTGTATGATGAGGAAAAATAAATAAGTCAGGCCAAAAAAAGAAAAGTAAAAAAAACATTAAAATGAATGAAATGGGCTTAGAGGGTGTAAAACCAGAAACATGGTGCAAATAAGAAATATGGAACAAGCCCAGCCCAATAGACCCTTCTTCAACCTCCAGCCAGAAACGTTCAAAAAACACGCGCTTTGTTCCTCCATTCAAACATCCTGATTCCTGGCTTGTTAATGAAAACTTATAACATAAAAAATGTTCAGCATCAAGAGACGAATCCAACCATATGCAGAACTTGTCTTAACTCTCTAAGATGAGGGAGAATTTCTTCTCCCCCAAATCCTGACCTAGATTTTCCTCCATGTTCAGACTCAAAATTCTTGCAACACACATAATATAAATAAAATCTAATTATATGGGCATGTTCAGAGCAATGATTGTGACATATTCTCTTCACAAACCTAAAGCTAACAATGCCTAATAAGAGAGATACGAATTCAAAAACTTACCTGTTCAGTTGAAGTTCTATCTGGCAATGGAGAAGCTTTCAGTGCAAGGTGATGATTGGGATAGTTTCCTTGAGGTCCAGGGATGCTATTCCAAGCTTTACTTTGTCTTGAAAGCTTTTGAATCGAGCTAGAGCACTTCACCTGCAAATCAGAAAAGTGAAAATGGTAGAACCAATTAGAGGGATTACAGGTCGTGTTTTAGGTTTTGGTTAGCTTTCATAGATGGTATGGAAGGTGTGTGAACTGGTTTGGGCAAGAAAGCTTGAGAGGAATGAGAGATGGCACTCAAACTGCAGGCCCTGCCCTGTTCTTGCAATTTGAAGGTGATTCTGAGAAGGGGAGTGTATGAGGGATGTTAGGGTCGTGTATTAGCTCAGTTGGTATCTCTTGAATGTGTTTTACCAATTTGCTTAAGTGTTTGTGAGCTGATATGGGAGTTGGTACAAGTTATGCTATGTTTCTTCTTTCTTAAGCAACAAAAGGCAAGTTGATGTTCTAGACTGATGCAGGCCCCCATAACATGCTGCAACCCTTTGCCTTGATCAGTGAAATGTGTCTCATAACTTGTGCTTAGAAGATTTTGGCTGTACCACTTGGATTTGCAAAATGGACATAAAGTTCTACTTTTTCAAAATGGAAATAATGCTTTATCTATAAATGGATTAATCTTCTAGACAATGCTTGAATACACAAAACATGGTCTTGGCACAAAGGTTTGGCATTAAATTATTGAGTGTCAAAGGGTTTTAGGACCTGTAATGTAGCACAAACTATGCTGACTTGAAAATGGCCTAAGTTATGAACATGTTCATGATCAATTCAAAAGTGAGTTTTGGCCATATTATGAAATTCGATTCTCTCAAGTTATGAGGTTGTTTGATGAGTTCTTGGACATTTTAGAAAGCTTGGAATAAGTACTACAATCCATCTTTGAAATGAAAATTGAAATTCCAAGTGGAAGTGTATGGAAAATGGCCTTGAAGTTAGGTAGAAAACCTTGCCAAAGTAGGTCAAAATTTCACTAAGTTAAGAATGGTTTAGTACCCTTATTCAAAAACTTGTAACTTGAGATACAAGCTTCATTTAGGAAAACTTTGTGAATCAAAGTTGTAGATTATGCAACAAGCTACAACTTTCATGTTTTGACTTTTGTTTGAATCCAAATGAATCTTGGTGAGAAAGTGGGGCAAAGTTGGGAAAAAATTAGGGTTTTCCATAACTTAGAAAAATTCTAAGTTATGAAAAATTTCCATTTCAAACCCTAATTTGCAATTTTTGATTTCTTGATAAACAAGTTTCATGATTTGGCATGTTTTGATGAAAAATGAATCTTGACTTTTGATTTTGACCAAAAAGTCAAAGTTTGACTTTTCAGTATACAGTCAAAATTGATCAATTGACTAAGAAATTCAACTATCAATCCTGTGTATTTGGGATCTTTTGAACTTGTTGAGCATGTCAAGATAATTCCATGGGGTCCTTGAGTCCATATGTAAGTTTGGTTTGCCATTGGCTAGGTCAAACAGTCAAGAATTTCCCTTGTGCAGTCAAAACCCTAAAAAATGACCATTTTGCCCTTTTGATGATCTGATCAAATTTCTTGTGGAATTGTGATCCAAACTTGATCAAATGGTCCATATGAGTTCATAATGTTGATGTGGGTCAATTTTCATGAGATTTGACTGTCAATTGGCCACAGTTGACTTTTCCCCAATACAATTGATTTCTAGGTCAACTGTCCAATTGACTGGACAAAACTTGGAATCAAGACTTGAAACTTGATGTGGATAAACTTGGGAGTCCAATATGAAGCATGAAAGTCATCTTAGGCATTTTAGGTCAAAACATCTTTGTTCAAACACAAACCCTAATTTGGGCCAACAGTGCAAGGAGAAGTCTTGAGCAGAGGAAACCCTAACTGGATCTTGAGCTCCAAGGGTTTTGTGATGAGAAAATATTAAGGAAATGGGAGGGCAAATTTTGGGGTACAACAGTTGCCCCTGTTCAATCTTCTTGAACCTGAAGAGTTAGATTGGCAAGTTTGCCTTTCGTGACTCGAGGGTAAAAGGAGATTGGACACTAGAGTGCCCAGAAATTTGCACTCGCATGTTGGAGTATCAGAAGTGTGATGTCGGGAATGGGCTTATAGATGCCATTTGGAGAGATGGTGGATAGGGAGATGGGCTTATAGATGCCATCTGGAGATGTGACAGAACCTTGTCGGGAATGGGCTTATAGATGCCATTTGGAAGTGTTGATCGCATAAGAGATTCCTTAGCGAGAATTTGTGTATTTGAGAAAGACATATGTTTTCCTGGCTTGTTACAGGTGTTTGATCTTCAATCTCCTTATGCAGATATGCCCTGGCTGGATACAGGAATCGAATCTTCGAACTCTTCAGACGTGCCCTGGCTAGATACAGGAATCGAGTCTGGAAATGTTGTTAACAGATACGCCCTGGCTGGATACAGGAATCGAATCTGGAAATGTTATAGTTGATAGATGTGCCCTGGCTGGATACAGGAATCGAATCTTCGAACTCTTCAGACGTTCCCTGGCTAGATACAGGAATCGAGTCTGGAAATGTTGTTAACAGATATGCCCTGGCTGGATACAGGAATCGAATCTGGAAATGTTATAGTTGATAGATGTGCCCTGGCTGGATACAGGAATCGAATCTTCGAACTCTTCAGACGTGCCCTGGCTAGATACAGGAATCGAGTCTGGAAACTGATCACTCTCAGATGTGCCCTGGCTAGATACAGGTATCGAATCTGGAATTGTGATAGTTGAAGGTAGTTGTCTTTGGGATTGTCTTTTTCCCTGAAAAGGCAAAAACATAAGTTGTACGCAATGTCATGATGTATGATATGCATGATGTCATGATGTTCAACATGAGATAGTGTTGTATGCACTTTATCATGTATGTAAGCAAGATGTATGAAAGTGTGAAATGTTTATGAGTGTAATTTCGTCTTAGGAAAATAAATCCTTGACGATCGGCCGGGGAGTTGCTCTGTGGCCGAGATACTTTGCTGTAGTTTTGATGAGAGGCCTGCTGAGGACTTCAATTATGGATTCCGCTGGGGATAATGATGATAAACTCCGCTGGGGAACACCAAAGATAAACTCCGCTGGGGAATACCAAAGATAGACTCCTGCCGGGGATTGAAAGAACCTTGCCGAGGGCGATCTTCCATGGCAATTAGCTGAGGATAACCCAGTTATAAGCCCTTGTGAGGAACAACTCTGAATAAAGCTCGGGAGAGACGTCCGTATTCTGCAGGGAACAAGCTTCCAGAATCTACTGGGGATAAGCTTTAAGACCTGCCGGGGAATGTTGTGCCTTTTCAGGATTGACGGGGAATCAACTCCGCTCGGGGAAAGTATTGCTGAATCTTGTCTTACTTTGCGGGGCATTGAGATGATTTGGTCACATTCTTCAGTCGAATCTACCTTGGTACCTTGGCGGATAAAGCAACCAGACTGCATCAGACAACTCCACATTGCCCCTGTTTCTGATGTCACCTGTAATTAATCTTTCGTTTCATATGAAAATATTTATGAATCAGCAATTTAATGTCAAATGCATATATCAAAAATGAACATTGGACGTTCTTTGCAAGACAAAACAGAAAAAGGAAAAACAATGGCAATTTGTATGGACCAGTGAATTTGTATTGATTTGAATTTTGCCTGTGAATAGGCGTTTTTGTACAAGAGGCTGGCATCCTAGTAAGAGGACGCCGCCAAATAACATAGAGTTTACAATTTTGAAAAGAAAACAAAACAGCTATGTGAACAATCCCACTGGGTTCCAACTCTGCTATCGCCTTTATGTCTTCAAGCGTCTCATCACTTTGCTGCTTGGTTGAAGATGAAGCTGATTGGTCGATGCCGAAATATGAGCCAGATAGTTGATGTCGAATTCCGGATGCGAAGTGATCCAATGAGACATAGTGTTACGCTTTATCCCTAACTTTTGCCTGGACCGCCCTTTCGGGTTTTCAATCCACCGGGATACCCATTTTTGCCCAAGCCGCCTTTTCAGGTTTTCGACTTGCCGGGTGTACAGATTTTTTTTATTTCATCCCTTATTTTTGCCCGAACCCTTTTGGTTCGCCGGGAAGCCCTTATTTTTGCCTAGGTATGTCAACCTAGCGGGTCTTTTATTCATGCGTAGTATCTTTTCACTATGTCTGCATTGGCGGGGTAAGGAAGGTCGTCACCATCCATGGTGGTTAGGATCATGGCTCCTCCTGAGAACACATGTTTAACCACAAATGGCCCCTCGTATGTAGGGGTCCATTTGCCCCGGGGATCACTTTGAGGAAGGATGATGCGTTTGATTACCAGGTCCCCAACTTGATACTCTTGTGGTCTGACTTTATTGTTAAATGCCCTGATCATCCGTTTTTGATACGTCTGACCATGACAGATAGCGGTGAGTCTCTTTTCGTCAATCAGATTTAATTGATCAAGTCGAGTCTGGATCCAGTCATCTTCACTCAAGTCTGCATCCTTCATTATCCGGAGAGAGGGTATCTATACTTCAATTGGCAAGACTGCCTCCATGCCATAGACCAAGGAGAAAGGAGTTTCCCCGGTTGACGTCCTTGCTGAGGTACGGTACCCATGAAGAGCGAACGGTAACATCTCGTGCCAATCTTTATAGGTCACTGTCATCTTCTGCACAATTTTCTTGATATTCTTATTCGCTGCTTCTACAGCCCCGTTCATCTTCGGCTGATAGGGAGAAGAATTGTGGTGCTGTATCTTGAATTGTTTGCAGAGTTCAGTGATCATTTTGTTATTGAGATTGGTACCATTGTCCGTAATGATTCTTTCCGGGACGCCGTACCGACAGATCAGATTATGCCGGATGAAACGTGCCACGACGCTCTTGGTTACTGTGGCGTAGGAAGCTGCCTCAACCCACTTCGTGAAATAATCAATCGCCACCAAGATGAAGCGATGCCCATTGGATGCCGTCGGTCGGATCTCCCCAATCATATCAATGCCCCACATTGCGAAAGGACAAGGTGCCGTCATGACGTTCAGAGGAACCGGAGGGATATGCACTTTATCAGCATAGATCTGGCATTTGTGACAAGTTCGAGAGTGTTGGTAACAATCGGCTTCCATTGTGGACCAGAAATATCCTGCCCGAAGGATCTTCTTAGCCATGGTGTGTCCACTGGAATGTGTCCCAAATGTACCTTCATGCAGTTCTATCATGATCTTCTCTGCTTCAGCCTTATCCACACAACGCAGTAGAGTTGAATCATGATTCCGTTTGTAGAGAATGCCATTGCTGAGGAAGAATTTTGCCGCAAACCTTCTCATGAACTTCTTGTCATTGACAGATGCACCTTCAGGGTATTCCTGAGCCTCCAAATACCTCTTCACCTCATGATACCAGGGTTTTTCAGTTGCCTTCTCAGCCTCGAGGTCGCAGCAGTATGCCGGTTCGTCCAACTTCCAAATAATGATCCGGGGAGCCTCATTGTCCCATGTAACTTTGAACATTGAAGACATCGTAGCTAGGGCGTCCGCTAGCTGATTCTCCTCTCTTGGGAAGTGCTCAAAAGTTATTTCTTCAAAGTGGGGAAGCAGGGTCAACACACACTCCTTGTAAGGAATAAGATTTGGGTGTTTCGTATCCCACTCGCCTTTGATCTGATTTATCACGAGAGCGGAATCTCCGAAGACACTAAGAAATTTGATCCTTAAATCGATTGAAGCTTGTAGACCCATGATACATGCCTCATATTCTGCCATGTTGTTGGTGCAGTTGAAACACAATCGGGCGGTGAGTGGAGTATGAGTTCCTTTGGGAGATATGATTACAGCGCCGACGCCGTTGCCCAAAGCATTGGAGGCTCCGTCAAAATGCATAGACCATCGGGATCCTTCCTCAGGTCCTTCATCTGGCCCAGGTACTTCACAGTCAGTTACCACCATGATATCTTCGTCCGGAAAATCAAAGCTCAAGGATTGGTAATCGTCTACAGGTTGGTGTGCCAAATGATCTTCCAGTACACTTCCTTTAATTGTTTTCTGAGTTGTATACTGGATATCATATTCTGTTAAGATCATTTGCCATCTTGCTATTCTCCCAGACAGAGCAGGCTTTTCAAATATGTACTTGATGGGATCCATCTTTGAAATCAACAAGGTGGTGTGAGTCAGCATATACTGTCTCAGCCGGCGAGCAGCCCATACTAGAGCGCAGCAAGTTTTCTCAAGCAGTGAGTAACGAGACTCACAGTCGGTAAAATTTTTGCTCAAGTAATAAATAGCGTGCTCTTTTCGGCCAGACTCGTCATGCTGCCCCAACACACACCCCATTGAATTGTCAAGTACTGTCAAGTAGAGTATCAGAGGTCTCCCTTCCACTGGCGGCATAAGAATGGGTGGCTCTTGGAGATATTCCTTTATCTTCTCAAAGGCAGCCTGACATTCATCGTTCCAGCGTACTACTTGATCTTTCTTCAACAATTTGAAGATTGGCTCACAAGTAGCAGTCAGATGTGAGATGAATCGGGCAATGTAATTCAGTCGTCCCAGGAAGCCTCTGACTTCTTTCTCTGTCTTTGGAGTTGGCATCTCTTGTATGGCTTTTACCTTGGCAGGGTCCACCTGAATACCTTTATCACTTACAATGAAACCTAGCAACTTTCCGGATCTTACCCCAAAGGTGCATTTGTTGGGATTCAACCTCAGTTTGTATAACTTGAGTCGGTCAAACAGCTTCCTCAGATGGTCAAGATGCTCCTCCTCAGTTTGAGACCTTGCTATCATGTCATCAACATATACCTCAATCTCATGATGGATCATATCATGAAATAAAGCAACCATGGCGCGTTGGTAGGTTGCCCCAGCATTTTTCAATCCGAATGGCATGACCTTGTAACAGAAGGTGCCCCACTGAGTCATAAAGGTAGTCTTCTCCATATCCTCCGGAGCCATCTTGATCTGATTATAACCTGAAAAACCATCCATGAAGGAGAAAACCTTGTGTTGAGCAGTATTATCAACAAGAACGTCGATGTGAGGTAAGGGGAAGTCATCCTTGGGGCTCGCCCTGTTCAAGTCCCTGTAGTCGACACACATTCTGACTTTACCGTCCTTCTTTGGCACTGGCACCACATTGGCAACCCACTGAGGGTAAGAAGTTACTGCTAGAAACCCGGCGTCGAATTGCTTCATAACCTCACCCTTGATCTTTTCGGACATCTCTGGGCGCATACGGCGGACCTTTTGCTTTACCGGAGGGCAGTCTTCCTTAGTTGGCAGGTGATGAACTACAATGTCAGCATCCAAACCAGGCATGTCTTCATAGGACCAAGCAAATATCTCCATGTAATCATGTAGCATCTGGATCAATCGTCGCTTCATGCTGAGCTCTAGATTGGCACCAATCTTGACCTCTTTCCTATCTGTCTCAGTACCCAGGTTAATTGTTTCCACCGGCTCTTCATGTGGTTGAATAGCCCTCTCTTCCTGGAGTAGCAGTCTTGCGAGTTCACCAGGCACTTCGCAATCATCTTCACCTTCGTCTTCGGCCAAGTTGATCGGATTCTTGAAGTCATAACTGGCGGTAGCAGAGCTGTTACCAGTGAGATCCAGAGTGGATTGAAACCTGTATGAGTGAGTGTGTGTAAATATAGCTGTTTTGCAATATATAACACAGAAAGAAAAGAGCACAAGATTTGAAATGCAACAAACGTCCAATGTTTTGATTGATGATATATGGAAATGTCATACAAAAAGCCCTCACAAATGGAGCTACGATGCCCCGGGTAGGACACCGAGCCAATAAAGTTTTAACACATTGTTTGTTACAAATTGAAAATCAAAAGAAATAATTACTGCGTGACAAATGTGATAGGTGTAAAATCCTTTGCCGTCCAGTTTCTTGGTCCGTTACTGGTAGTCGGGTAGATCCAACTGTCAAACTCTGCTTCCTCTACATCCTCCTCAATAGCATTCACCCTTGGGTTGGAGATAAACACCGGAGCCTTTCTGATCTTTTCCTTGCGCACAGCCCTCTGAGCCTCTGTAGTAAAGCCCAGCCCAAACTTGTCGTTCTTTTGAGTGAAGTCAGGAAGCCGACCCCAGTTTGCACAATTGCCTTTATCGATTACAGCCCAGGCATCCTTCAAGGACGCCATCTTCAACGGAAAATCTTCTTCGACCACTGCCTCAGCTGATGCCAACACTGGAGGTACCTCCTCGAAATGCTGAAAGGGGGTTTCAATAAACTCCCCGTCCATCTCGATATACCGGAATGAATTTAAGTGGCTAACCATGTATTCCTCCTCACCCTACACAGTAACAATCTTCCCTTTGACAGGGTATTTGAGCTTTTGGTGTAGAGTGGAGGTTACTGCCCCAGCCTTGTGAATCTAGGGTCGACCCAACAAGCAGGAGTAAGATGGACGAATATCCATCACATAGAACGTTGAGTCGAAAACCTGGGAGCCCACACGAATAGGAATGTCTACCTCACCGTGCACCATCCTCTTAGAACCGTCGAAGGCTCTAACAATGATGTTACTAGGTTTCAGCTCCAAACCCTCACAATCCAGACGATCCAATGCCTTCTTGGGCAAAACATTCAGGGAAGAACCGGTATCCACTAACACGTGTGCGAGAGTAGTGCCCCTGCATTCTATGGAAACATGCAGGGCATCATTGTGATTTTTCCCTTTGGCGGTAAGGTCAGCATCTGAGAACCCCAAGCCGTTGTCAGCCGTCAAATTAGCCACACAGTCGGTGAATTGATCTGCGGAGGTCTCTTGCGGCACATGGGCCGTTTTCAGAAATGAAATCAGGGCTTTTGCATGGGCCTCTGAGCATAGCAGCAATGATAGCATAGAGATTTTGGAGGGAGTATGCCCCAACTGTTCAACAACGTTAAAGTCACTCTTTTTGATAATTTTAAGGATTTCCTCCATTTCTTGTTGGGAGGCTTCCACAGCAGTCTTTTTTGGTGCCTCTGTCCTGGCAGGCGAATCGGTAGCAACTTCTTTGCCCCGAGAATCAGAGGACTCGGCGGCAGTAGTAGACACAAGAACTTGAATTGGAACATGCACACTTGCGGGTGTGATAGTGAGAGGTTTTCGGATAAATGGCGGTGCAATGTCAGGCGAGAAGAGCCTGCCACTGCGGGTAATCTTGGTGGGACCAGTGATGCTACTGATACTGGTATTGGTGTTAAACTCCTGCTTCACCCCAAGCACATACACGTCGGCTCCATAATGCCATGGGACCGCTTTATCAGACTCATAGGGGAGAGGCCCCGGAACAGTAATAGTAATGGGTGCAACAAACATAATTCGGACTGGTTTCTTCACGGGAGCTTTGGCAGGATTGTAAATTGTGACAACAAATATTTCTTCAACGGAAACAAACGGAACAGTAGTTTTCTTGAACAGAATTTCCTTGCTATCCATCAGGCTTTGGATGCCTGACTTCAGCAGCGGACAACCGGTAGGGATAACAGCACACAGGAGGCAGCCCTTGCTACAACCCGGAAATAAACCGGCTAGTAGTAAGTTCCTCTTAATAGTCAAAAGGGGGGTAGCAACTTCATTCACCGAAACAGCATACAACTCTTCCTCAATGGCATTTACTCTATGCTGGGGCATAGGAGCAGTTACAACATTCGGTCTCTCAGGCGCTTCAAACTGAATTTCCTTTGCGTCGATAAGATCTTGCACTTTGTTTCTCAAGGCCCAGCAATCATCAGTAGTGTGCCCGGGACTATCAGAATGATAAGCACACCGGGCATTTGGGTTATACTTAGGAGATGCAGTATTAACGACCTTAGGAGCTTCTTTGATGGTCACCAAGTTAGTTGATAACAGTTGTGATAAGATTTGTGATAAGGTCATACTCAGCCTAGTATACTGCCTCTTGGGCCTTTCACCTCTTTGTTTATTGTACTGCTGAGGAGAAGCAACAGGCTTTGAAATGACCAAAGCATTGACGGCTTGGCGACTTTCTGGCTTGACTTGTCTTCTAGGACCATAGACGGCACTTGCTTCTTTCTTGAAAGGCCTTTTCTCAGTACTTGTGGAGGCAGCTTTTTGTATCTTTCCTGACCTGATGCCAGCTTCAATTCTTTCTCCCGTCAGAATCAAATCCGTAAACCCAGCGGAGGAGTTACCAACCAAATGATTGAAAAATGGACCAGACAAAGTCCCTAGAAACATATCAACCAGCTCACGATCAGTCAATGGAGGATGCACCCTGCCAGCCAAATCTCTCCATTTTTGTGCATATTCTTTGAACCCTTCACCCGTTCCTAGAGACATACCCTGAAGTTGGGTACGCGTAGGAGTGAGATCAGAATTGTATTGATATTGTCTGTAGAATGCGGTTGCCAAATCTTCCCAGTGTCGGATACTAGTTCCATCCAGTTGGTAGAACCACTCAAGCTGTGACCCCGAAAGGCTATCTTGGAAGAAGTGAATCCAAAGGTTCTTATCTGCCATGTAAGGTTGGATCTTCCTTACGTACGACCTTAGATGCAGCTTTGGACAGGAAGCCCCGTCATATTTGGCGAAGGCAGGCGCCTTAAACTTGTGTGGAATTACTACCCCAGAAGATAACCCCAAATCTCCGAAATCCAGCCCCGACACATTCTGAATCTCCATGGCGCTCAAGCGGTCTTCCAATTGCTTGTATCTGTCAGCAACAGGTGGGTATTGTTCGTCATTGTAGTCCGTCTCGTTGTCGGAGACTGCGAGACTAGGAGCTCCTCCCCCTTGGGGACTGTTTTTCTCGGCAGAAGAAGTAGTTGGATCAGCTTCATTATGGAGTGTGTTCCCAAATCTGCGCCCAGTGTTGAATAACGCAGTCCTCTTTTTCTTCTTCTTCTTCTTCTTCAGGAGTAGAGTCTTCAACTCTTGCTGTCCTTGGGCCAGGCTCAGGACCATTTCTTGAAACTGGGCACTTTGGGCCTGAAGGGCCTTGATTGCTTGCTCACTGGATGAGTCTGGATTCATGATGACTGTTCAAATAAACAGCGAAGAAGAATAAGCAACCTGTGAAATAGGGTACCTGTTATGCATATGGTGCAATGAAATGCGTATGTTTTATGTTTTCAAAGACAAACAAGATTCAACTTTGTAGACAAAAAGGGAAACACACTTCATTAGATTAAAATTTTAATTGTTCAACAACTTGCCCTTAGGCATTACAGGAATGAAAAATACTGGAAAGGAAATAAAAGCTATAAAAGGAAATATCCAAAGCCCATCAGTGCTCCCATGGCCTCCTTTTCTCAGTGTTGATGTAATTGTTCAGGACCCGCTCTTCCTCCAATTGCTTAGTCAGCCTCTGGATCTTCCGTTCCTGCTCGTTGAACTTTTCCCGATAGAAATCCCGTTCTTCCTTTAGCTGCGCCCAAGATCTCTTCATTGTGTCAAAATCAGTAGGTATCTGAGGAGAGAGGACAGTTGGAGGAACCCCATCTTCATCAGGAGACTCAAGAATGATAGGTCTGACAGCTTCGTACGGCATACCTAACCTCTGAGCACGGATGCGGACCCATTTGCAATAGGGTTCCAATGGTAGAGAAGTCTTTGGTCCCAACTCATGTGGGTCAGCTTTGTGAATTCTGTCCCAAGCTTTAATGAATCCATGGCGTAGTTTGTCACTGTCTGCCTGAAACTCAAAATGGAAGTGAGGAACCAACATTCCATGAGGCCCAACTCCCCTGGCTCTTCCAAATTGACGGAGAGCTAAGCATGGATTATAAGAGATTCCTCCTTGGATACCAATCAACGGAACATTAGGGTATTCTCCGCAACGGTCAATAACAGCTACCTCATCCAATCCTCTGAGAGTCCAAGTGATGTCCTTATCTGTGAGAGACATTAACCTCCGAGCCCAAACTTTTCCTTCTTCATTCTTCAACACGAACTTAGGAAGGTGCGAAATAAACCACCTCACTAGCAAAGGAGCACAACACCACGGAGTTCCCCGTTTTCGAGCAGTACGAGCATGGAGTTGTTGCAGGATATCACCCAAAAGAGTGGGTACAAGATTCCGAGACATGAAGATCCTTATGGCATGGATACTGATAAAGGTGTCAGGATTAGGAAACAATACCAGACCATAGATCAAAAGAGCCAGAATATCTTCATACGCCTTGAAGTCCAAGTCATTCCAGAAATCATTAGCCTTGCCAACCAGAAATTTGACCAAAAATCCCTTAACTCCATTTCTAGTTTCCCAGTTAGCCAATACCTCTTCTTTGGTCAAGGGGAGGACTGCAGCAACCTCTTCAGGCCTAGGAGTCTTTTCCAAACCAGTGAATGGAGTTTGTTCCAAGACAGGGATCCCAAGCAGGTAAGAGAATTCTTCCAGGGTAGGAACCAGCTGGAAGTCTTGAAAGGTGAAACAATGATACAGAGGGTCATAAAACTGGGTCAGAACACTTATCAGTTGTTGGTCCCATTTTGCAGTGATCAAGCCAAGGAGAGAACCATGTCTGTTGATGAAGGAAGAAGTGTTTGGAATCCTACCCACCAAATCCTTGAGCAAAGTTGGTGGTTGAACAAAGTTGAGCCGGACAGTATTCCTACGCACGGGCATCATGATGTCCTACAAAACAGAGCAAAGATGAAACCTTTTTTGTCTTTGAAATGGGTTAGTCCTTTATACAGGATGCATGCAATGGTATGATGGCATGATGCTATGATGAAACACACCACAAGTATTCACACAGGCAAGCATGGCAAGGCACACAAATCACACAAGACAACACTTAGGTTTCAGGCCAGCATGAAGTTTAGGTATTACCCTCTTTTAGTTTCGTTGGTTAAAACCTGTCCTATCAAAAAGTAACCAGGTTCTAGAGGATCTCAAATCATTGGCTACCCTCAATCGGTCATAACTCCGGCATCGCAATCTTTTCTCGCGGCCAGAACCATCTCGAGAGTTTAGCCTCAATGAGTGTAGCATACTGCTACTGTCCTAATAGCCAAGTTGGTCAATTTAGGGTTCTAAGGTCGGTTGGTGTTTAATGACTCCTTAGAAGACCTATATTCTCCTCATTGCAACACAAGAGATATAGGTACAGACCAAGGTGCCACACCAACGTAGCCACTGCTTCACCCATGTCGGTCTACGCCAGACAGGTCCCTCACAGATTATGCTACCTAAAAAGGGTATTTCCCAGATCCGGGTTAGGATCTATGAAACTCCGATGCAAAGCCCACAAATATAAAAGCAATCAAAGCAAACAATTGAAAACAAAGGTGATCTAAACCCTAAGGTTACTCCACTTTTAAATTAACTCCCCAGCAGAGTCGCCAGTTCTGTGATACAGTGGGAGAACTGACTTGAGGTTTTGCGTTTGTTTTCGCAAATGTTTCGGTTGAGCAAGAGTCGCCACCGACTTTTTATTTTATCCTAAGGAAAGGTTAAAAAGCACAGCAAAAACCTTTTGAGATGTTTTCTTGGGTTCGGGGAGTAGATTATAGAAAGGGAATGTATTAACACCCTTTCTATCCATGGTTATCCATGGGCTCTTAGTTACTTGCTTAGATCACTTGCCTTTTGTTTTCAATTGTTTGAAATGGTGCTTGTGTGTGTGGGTTTGAAAATGTTTTGAAAAGAAGCCATTGTGGTGGCAACCTTTGTAATGATCCATGTGGGGATGTATACAAAGATGTATGTCTTTTGAAAAGATTTTCATTTGTTTTTGAAAGTTCGTTTTGAAAGTGTTGTGAGGTGTGTTTTAGAAAATAGGCAAGTGTTTTGTTTTTGCAAGTTTGATTCAAGTAACTAAGAGGTTATCTACTCCTAAATTTCTCAAAGTTCATTGTTATGTTTTAACCCTTTTAACAAGTTTGTTCCACCATTGTATTTGGTGGACAATCTCATGTTAGGATGTGAAAGGGACGGGCGCGGGTCATCGTTTAGACCATAATTGCAATGGTGCCAAGTATCTTTGGGCATTTTCTTTAAGGGACTTGATCATTTGTTTAGGCAACATTTTGAAAGTGTTATCGAGGGACTATGATCATTTTATTTGTTTGTTTTTGCCCAAAGAGACCTAACATGCAATAAGGCCCAATTTTGAAAGGCAACAAGTGGAATACCCTTGGGGGTGCAAGTGTGATTTGTGTGTCCATTTTCATGCTTGTTTATCTTGAAATTAGGTCAAAACTATGTTTCGTTATTTTTTGCATACAAACCCTAATTCTAACATGGTATAATTAGAAAGCAATAAAGTGCGAAAATAAATTTACTAAGCTATTACAAAGCCATATATGGGAAGGGGGATACAATTGTTCAAATGGGGATTTTTGACAAGGAATTTAAACCTAAAACTATTACATCAATATTGAATTATTTACAAGGTGATTAATTTGCATAAATTAAATAAAATAGAACAAATGTGCAAGATGCCAAAAAATGGTTTTTTGTATGTATGGAAAAAAGGTATTTTTACATGTCAAAACAAAGAAAAGGAAAGTATTATTTTTTTGGAGTTTTTCATGTTTAGGGCAAAACCCTAATTCTTTTAAATAAAATGTATTATTTATTCAACATATACAATATTTATTATTTGTGTACAAAAATAAAATAAAAATGAAGTATATTTGTAAAAAATGTATTTTTAGTATTAAATATTAATAAAATAAAAATATGTATATTTTTGGTATTTTATTTTAAGTATATTAATATATATATGTTTATTTGTATTACTTACAAATTATTTTAAATATGCACAAAAATAATAATTTTTAATTTTTGTAAAAAAAAGTATATTTCACATAAAATATTTTCAGAATATAAAATGAAATAAAATAAAAATAAAAATGTATTTACACCATTTTAACATTTTTTAAATAAAAGTATATTTATTTACTTGTTTATGTTCAAATAACTAGTCCAATCAAATAAATATCTAATAAATAGGAAAATGGTATAAAAAAATATTTTTATATTTTTTGTATGATGAGGAAAAATAAATAAGTCAGGCCAAAAAAAGAAAAGTAAAAAAAAACATTAAAATGAATGAAATGGGCTTAGGGGGTGTAAAACCAGAAACATGGTGCAAATAAGAAATATGGAACAAGCCCAGCCCAATAGACCCTTCTTCAACCTCCAGCCAGAAACGTTCAAAAAACGCGCGCTTTGTTCCTCCATTCAAACATCCTGATTCCTGGCTTGTTAATGAAAACTTATAACATAACAAATGTTCAGCATCAAGAGACGAATCCAACCATATGCAGAACTTGTCTTAACTCTCTAAGATGAGGGAGAATTTCTTCTCCCCCAAATCCTGACCTAGATTTTCCTCCATGTTCAGACTCAAAATTCTTACAACACACATAATATAAATAAAATCTAATTATATGGGCATGTTCAGGGCAATGATTGTGACATATTCTCTTCACAAACCTAAAGCTAACAATGCCTAATAAGAGAGATACGAATTCAAAAACTTACCTGTTCAGTTGAAGTTCTATCTGGCAATGGAGAAGCTTTCAGTGCAAGGTGATGATTGGGATAGTTTCCTTGAGGTCCAGGGATGCTATTCCAAGCTTTACTTTGTCTTGAAAGCTTTTGAATCGAGCTAGAGCACTTCACCTGCAAATCAGAAAAGTGAAAATGGTAGAACCAATTAGAGGGATTACAGGTCGTGTTTTAGGTTTTGGTTAGCTTTCATAGATGGTATGGAAGGTGTGTGAACTGGTTTGGGCAAGAAAGCTTGAGAGGAATGAGAGATGACACTCAAACTGCAGGCCCTGCCCTGTTCTTGCAGTTTGAAGGTGATTCTGAGAAGGGGAGTGTATGAGGGATGTTAGGGTCGTGTATTAGCTCAGTTGGTATCTCTTGAATGTGTTTTACCAGTTTGCTTAAGTGTTTGTGAGCTGATATGAGAGTTGGTACAAGTTATGCTATGTTTCTTCTTTCTTAAGCAACAAAAGGCAAGTGGATGTTCTAGACTGATGCAGGCCCCCATAACATGCTGCAAACCTTTGCCTTGATCAGTGCAATGTGTCTCATAACTTGTGCCTAGAAGATTTTGGCTGTACCACTTGGATTTGCAAAATGGACATAAAGTTCTACTTTTTCAAAATGGAAATAATGCTTTATCTATAAATGGATTAATCTTCTAGACAATGCTTGAATACACAAAACATGGTCTTGGCACAAAGGTTTGACATTAAATTATTGAGTGTCAAAGGGTTTTAGGACCTGTAATGTAGCACAAACTATGCTGACTTGAAAATGGCCTAAGTTATGAACATGTTCATGATCAATTCAAAATTGAGTTTTTGCCATATTGTGAAATTCGATTCTCTCAAGTTATGAGGTTGTTTGATGAGTTCTTGGACATTTTAGAAATCTTGGAATGTGTACTACAATCCATATTTGAAATGAAAATTGAAATTCCAAGTGGAAGTGTATGGAAAATGGCCTTGAAGTTAGGTAGAAAACCTTGCCAAAGTAGGTCAAAATTTCACTAAGTTAAGAATGGTTTAGTACCCTTATTCAAAAAATTGTAACTTGAGATACAAGCTTCATTTGGGAAAACTTTGTGAATCAAAGTTGTAGATTATGCAACAAGCTACAACTTTCATGTTTTGACTTTTGTTTGAATCCAAATAAATCTTGGTGAGAAAGTGGGGAAAAGTTGGGAAAAAATTAGGGTTTTCCATAACTTAGAAAAATTCTAAGTTATGAAAAATTTCCATTTCAAACCCTATATTGCAATTTTTGATTTCTTGATAAACAAGTTTCATGATTTGGCATGTTTTGATGAAAAATGAATCTTGACTTTTGATTTTGACCAAAAAGTCAAAGTTTGACTTTTCAGTATACAGTCAAAATTGATCAATTGACTGAGAAATTCAACTATCAATCCTGTGTATTTGGGATCTTTTGAACTTGTTGAGCATGTCAAGATAATTCCATGGGGTCCTTGAGTCCATATGTAAGTTTGGTTTGCCATTGGCTAGGTCAAACAGTCAAGAATTGCCCTTGTGCAGTCAAAACCCTAAAAAATGACCATTTTGCCCTTTTGATGATCTGATCAAATTTCTTGTGGAATTGTGATCCAAACTTGATCAAATGGTCCATATGAGTTCATAATGTTGATGTGGGTCAATTTTCATGAGATTTGACTGTCAATTGGCCACAATTGACTTTTCCCCAATACAACTGATTTCTAGGTCAACTGTCCAATTGACTGGACAAAACTTGGAATCAAGACTTGAAACTTGATGTGGATAAACTTGGGAGTCCAATATGAAGCATGAAAGTCATCTTAGGCATTTTAGGTCAAAACATCTTTGTTCAAACACAAACCTTAATTTGGGCCAACAGTGCAAGGAGAAGTCTTGAGCAGAGGAAACCCTAACTGGATCTTGAGCTCCAAGGGTTTTGTGATGAGAAAATGTTAAGGAAATGGGAGGGCAAATTTTGGGGTACAACAGGTATCAACATGATTGGAGAGATCAAGCCTACAACATCTAATGGACACCGCTTCATCCTGGTGGCCATTGATTACTTTACCAAGTGGGTCGAAGCAGCTTCTTTCGCCTCTGTTACAAAGAATGTGGTTGCCCGCTTCATCAAGCAGAACCTCATATGTCGGTATGGTATCCCCGACAGGATCATCACGGACAACAGTACAAACCTGAACAACACTATGATCACCACTCTGTGCGAGCAGTTCAAGATTCAACATCACAATTCATCTCCCTATCGGCCAAAGATGAACGGTGCTGTCGAAGCCGCGAACAAAAATATCAAGAAGTTTACTTTTGCTGGATCGACCTCAATGCCTTTGTTGTTGACAATAAATCCCAGAAGTTTACCAGACCTAACTCCAAAAGTGCACTTACTTGGATTCAGCCTGAGTTTGTACTCCTTCAACCTGGCAAACAGCTTTTGCAAATGTTCAAGGTGTTCCTCCTCTATTTGTGATCGAGCTATCATGTCGTCCATGTAAACTTCAATCTCATGATGTATCATATCATGAAATAAATCTACCATGGCGCGTTGATAGGTTGCCCCTGCGTTCTTCAGTCCGAACGGCATCACCTTATAGCAGAAGGTACCCCATTGTGTAACTAAGGTTGTTTTCTCCATGTCCTCGGGGGCCATTTTAATCTGGTTGTAGCCCGAGAGTCCGTCCATGAAGGAAAACACTTTGTGCTGAGCCGTGTTGTCAATCAAAATGTCGATATGTGGTAACGGAAAATCATCTTTAGGGCTAGCCCTGTTCAAATCCCGGTAGTCCACACACATTCTGACCTTGCCGTCTTTTTTGGGAACGGGCACAATGTTAGAAACCCATTGTGGATAGGATGTAACAGCCAGAAAACCAGCGTTGAATTGCTTCATTACTTCAGCTTTAATCTTCTCAGACATGTCGGGCCTCATTCGGCGGAC
Organism: Vicia faba; assembly: GCA_948472305.1. Lineage (NCBI taxonomy): Eukaryota > Viridiplantae > Streptophyta > Magnoliopsida > Fabales > Fabaceae > Vicia > Vicia faba. The sequence goes on along the minus strand of CATIWC010000342.1, from coordinate 87,860 downwards.
TTTTTGCTTGATCGATGGACAGTCTTCTCTTGTAGGGAGACGGTGAACCACGATGTCTGTGTCTAACCCTGGCATGTCTTCATAAGACCAGGCGAAGATTTCAACGTATTCATTCAACAGTTGTACTAAGCGTTCCTTGACACTTGGTTCCAGATTGGCACCCACTTGTACTTCTTTCCTGTCTTCCTCTGTTCCTAAGTTGACAGTTTCCAACAACTCTTCATGAGGTAAGATGGCCCTCTCTTCTTGTTGTAGAAGTCTGGCTAACTCTCCCGGTACTTCACAATCTTCGTCATCTTCGTACTCAGCCTGATTGACCAAATCCTCAGAGTTATTGAAGGATACAGCAGAATAGTCACCCATGGAATCCGGAGTGGATGGGTACCTGCATTTGTGAGTGTGGGTGTGTGTAAGGGATAGCCATCCTTAAACAAACAAAAATGCAAAAGGAAAGAAAATGAACACAGCAGTTTATAAATGAAAAATGTCCAATGAATCATTAAAAATGGCATATGAATATGAAGAGAATCAAGCCCTTACAAATGGACCTACATGCCTCGGGCAAGGCATGAGGTGAAAAAGTATGCAGATTGTTTTAGTAATTATTACATACCAACAGGAAATGTTCGAAAGATAAATTACTGATTGATGAAAGTAATGGGAACGGGGTCTTTCGCCTCCCAGTTGTGCAGTCCCCCTTCAATGGTTGGGAAGATCCAATCTTCAATGTTGGACTCTTCGTCTTAGTCTTCTAAAGCATTGATTCCATGAGGAGAAATCTTGATGGGTGTCTTTTCAATTTTGGAGCGACGCATAGCCTTTTGCCCCACAACGGTAAATCCCAACCCAAACTTGTCTGTCTTGTGGGGAAAGTCAGGCAACTGACCCCATGTTGAGCTCTTCCCTTCCTTCATTGCAGCCTTTGCGTCTTTCAGAGATGCCATCCTGGCTACCTGCTTGGGTACTTCAGCTACTGCCACCTCGGGAGAAACTTCCTCAAAGTGCTGGAACGGTGTTTCGATGAATTCGCCATCCACTTCCACATACCGAAAGGAGTTCAGATGACTAATCATGTACTCCTCCTCACCGTGTACAGTTATGATTTTACCCTTAACATGGTATTTCAGCATCTGATGTAGAGAAGAAGTGACTGCCCCAACATTATGAATCCACGGCCTTCCTAGCAAGCAAGAGTATGATGGACGGATGTCCATCACATAGAATGTTGAGTGGAACACCTCAGTGCCTACCTTGATGGGAATGTCGACCTCCCCATGCACCATTCTTTTAGATCCGTCAAAGGCCCTGACAATGATATTACTTGGTTTCAGCTCCAAGCCTTCACAATCCAACCGGTCCAGAGCTTTCTTAGGAAACACATTTAGAGAAGAACCAGTATCGACCAAGACATGGGCGAGAGTAGTTCCTCGGCATTCAACTGACACATGCAACGCGTCATTGTGCTTTCTTCCCTTCGGAGTCAGGTCAGCATCAGAGAAACCCAGGCCGTTGTCAGCGGTAAGGCTGGCTACGCAATCCTGGAATTGGTCGGCTGAGGTTTCCTGGGGTACATGGGCTGTCTTAAAAAACCTTATCAATGCTTTGGCATGAGCCTCCGAACAAAGCAGCAGGGCCAACATGGAGATCTTCGAGGGGGTTTGCCCCAGTTGCTCTACAACGTCATAATCACTCTTCTTAATTATTTTCATAATCTCCTTCATTTCTTTTTTAGAGGTCTCAGGGATGACCAATGGCTGAGCCCTCGTCCTGACGAGCTCTTCTTGGACCCCTTTACCTTTATCAGCAGCAGCAGAAGGGACAACCACAGGAGTAACAGCTTCTTCAATCATTGGCGTTCTTGCAGATAGTTTTAACGGTGCAGGAGTAACCTTGGGAGCAGCTGAGGGTCCAAAGATTGCCTTTGGAGGGGCAATCTCTGGAGAGAAAATCCTTCCACTTCGGGTAATTTTGCTCGTACCGGCAATGTTTCCAATGTCGGCAGTTTCTTCGTCAGAGCTCTCTTCAGTTATCTCAATTTGTTTAACACCATGGTAGTAGATTTCTCCACCATAATTCCACGTTATTGATTTGTCAGATTTGTATGGGACGGGCCCAGGCATGGTTATTTTCAACGGTACAATCTTCGGAGCGGATGTAATCTTAACAGGCCTTTTGGGGACCTTGGAAAGATTGGCGGAAATGGTTATTATTGAAACTTCATTGATAGGAGTTGGAGTAACAGGAGTCTTTTCGAAAAGAATTTATTGGTTATCCATTAGGCGTTGGATGCCTATCTTCAGCAGGGGACAGTCGATTGGTAGGGAGGAACAAAAGTAGCAATCTTCTTTACAACCTGGGAAAATCCCAGCCTTCAACAGATTCAACTTGATTGTCAGTAGTGGAGTTATCAGATCATCAACAGTAGAAACAAACAGATCTTCTTCAACAACATGGACATTGCGACCATGCTTTGGCATTGGAGCGGAGATTACATTCGTCTTCTCGGGGGCGTCGAACTCAACCTCTTTTGCGTCTACCAAATCCTGAATTTTATTCTTAAGCGCCCAACAATCGTTGGTGTCATGCCTGGCGCTGTCAGAATGATAGACACATTTAGCATTGGGATGATAGTGTGGAGATGTGGTGTTAGGGTTTTTCGACGCCTCCTTGATATTGGTGAGATTCAACTTCAACAAATGGGGAAGAACTTATTCAAGCGTCATGTTGATGCGGGTGAACTGCCGTTGTGGCCGTTCTACCCGTTGCTGATTAGGTCTAGACTGATTGTTACGAGGCTGATCATTTGATGAATTTTGAATCATCATGGCCTCCACAGTCGGCCGACGCTCAGTTCTACCCAATCCTATTTGAGAGTATACAATAGCCGCTTCCTTCTTGGCCGGGAATGGTTTTTTAACAGTTGTGGAGGCAGAGGCATCCCTTTGAATCTTCCCACTCTTAATACCAACTTCCACCCGTTCGCCAGTCAGAATCAGTTCGGTAAACCCTGCGGAAGAGCTCCCGATCAAATGGTTGAAGAAAGGGCCAGATAGGGTCCCCAAGAACATATCAACTAGTTCCCTATCTGAAAGAGGTGGCTGCACTCTTCCGGCCAAGTCACGCCATTTCTGGGCGTATTCTTTGAATCCCTCATTTGAGGCCATCCCCATACTTTGTAACTGAGTACGGGTTGGCGCCAAGTCAGCGTTATATTGATACTGGCGATAAAAGACAGCTGCCAAATCTTCCCAGTTATGCACTTCTGACCTCTCAAGCTGGTAAAACCAATCTAGCTGTGTACCAGACAGGCTGTCCTGGAAGAAGTGTACCCAAAGATTTCTATCGGATGAATGAGGTTGAATTTTTCTGACATACGACCGCAGGTGCATCTTCGGGCAAGACAGACCATCGTATTTTGCAAAAGTTGGCACCTTAAACTTTAGAGGGATCACAATCCCAGCAATCAATCCCAATTCTTCAAAATCTAGCCCGGGAACCCTTTGCAGCTCCATAGCTGCCAGTCTATCCTCCAGGTTTTTGTATTTGTCGTCCGCTGGCGGGTATTGCTGCTCTGAATAATCTTCATCTTCCTCAACCTCTTCCTCTTCAGCCTCGAACTCAGAAGGTAATGCAACCCCTTTTCCTTTACCGGTCCCCTCATCAGATATGGAGGGGAATTCAAGAACTCTCCTAGCTTCATTCTCAAATCTTCTTCCCAGTGTAGCTACCCCCACTCTTTTCTTCTTCTTTTTTCCTTTTTCTTGCTCTTTATTCCCTAACAGTGCTTTAAGATCCTCCTGACCCTTTGCCAAGGTCATAAGGAGCTGTTGAAACTGTGAGTTTTGTGCCTGCAGATCTTTGACCGTCTGTTCAAGATCCATCTTACTGAAATAAACAGCAGAAATATAAGGAAATCTAGCGTGAAGACCTGTTTATGCATATGATGAATGATATGTTTATTCATGCAATGCATTCAAGGATTTAGAAATTCAAAATTGTTGTAGACAAAAAGAACACACGTCATATTAATAAGAAGAAATTTTGTCAGTACATAAATGCCCCATGGGCCAAATATTACAAAAACGTCTTAAGGTAAAAAGATGTTGCGCATCCTCTTTGGTGCGATGTAAGTGTTGAGGGTCTCCTCCTTGTGAAGTCGGCGGGTAAGCTCCAAAACCTTCTTCTCACTGGCGTAGAAGCTGGCTTCAAAAGTATCCCTTTCTTCCTTGAGTTGGATCCAACTCTTCTGCATCTCCTCCCATGATGTTGGCATGTCAGGATGTAGGATGGTGTATGGAACCTCTCCTTCCTTAACAGGCTCTTTAATCAAAGGGAGAATGTGCGGGTAAGGCATCATAAGACTCTGGGCGCGGGTTCGTACCCACTTGAGGTAAGGCTCAAGAGGGATGGAGTTCTTGTGCCCCAGTGTCTTACTATCTACCTTGTTAGGCATCCTTCAAGCTCTGATGAATCTTTGTCGAAGTCCTTGCGCATCGTTGTCGAAGTCAAAAACTAGGTCAGGAATCAGCATGTCATGAGGGCCATCCCTCCGTGCATATCCAAATTATCTCAAAGCTAGACAAGGATTGTAGGTAATGCCTCCTCTAATGCCAAGTAATGGAACATTAGGGAACTCACCACAACGATCGATGATGATGACATTTTCTCTGGACCGAGAACACCAATGTACATCAGAATGTGTGAGGGTCATCAATCGTTGCGACCACCTCAAGCCTTGCTCGTTCTTCAAAACTGATTGTGGAAGGTGAGAAATAAACCACCTTGCAAGGAGAGGAGTACAGCACATGAGAACACCTCTCTTCCTTATTGTTCGTGTGTAAAATGAGTGGAGGATGTCCCCAAGCAATGTAGGTATGGGATTCCTGGATAGGAAAATCTTGACAGCATTTACATCTATAAGTTGGTCAGGATTTGGGAACAAGACCAACCCATAAATGAGGAGTGCCACAATCTCTTCAAAGGCTTGTAGATCCAGGGAATTCCAACACTCTTGTGCCTTCTCAAACAAGAACTTTGCCAAGAAGCCTTTGACACCACTTCTAGTTTCCCAATGCCCCTTGATGTCAGATGATTGCAAGTGTAGTGCTTGAGCAATATCTTCAGGTTTTGGTACCGTTTCCGTACCGTTGTAGGGTAGTTGATTAAGAATAGGAATTCTCAGGAGTTGAGAAAATTCCTCCAAAGTAGGCACCAATTGGTAGTCGGGGAATGTGAAACAGTGGTGAAGGGGGTCAAAGAATTGGAACAACACTTTCACCAGGTCTTCTTCAATATTGGTGTTGACTAGGCTGAGCAGTCTACCATGTCTTTCACTGAAGAGAGAACTTTCCGAAATTCTGGATGTAAGCTCCTTGAGTTGAGGAGGGATTCTCACAAGGTTGACTTGGATAGTTTTCCTGCAAAGAATTTCCATGACCTACAAAACAAGAACAAAGATGAAGATCCAAACCCTTGAAATGGTTAGTGGATGCATATGATGCTTTATGATGTTCATGATGTATGCACAAACACATGTACAAGCAAGTCACACAAAAACCCTAGTTTCAGGCTTGCATGGGGTTTCATAGGTAAGTGCCCTCTTGAGTGTAGTTGGCTTAAAAACCTGTCCTATAAGTAGTAACCGGGTTCTAAGGAGCTCAATATCATTGGATTGTTTTCCATGTTCATTGTTTCGATTTAGCCACTTAACTAGCGACCAAAATATTCCAAGAAAACAACCCTCAATGAGTGTAGTATCGAGTATCTACCAACTTCGGACTGCACCAAAGCCGGTCATCTCACTACCCATAATAAAAGGCCAAGATGGTCAAGTAAGGTTCTAGGTTATTAGTGCTTAGTGACATCACTCAGCGGCCCCGTACTCTCCTTGATTGAACTCAAGGGTTACCGGTACTCACAAATATGTCGCACTAATATAGCTATTGCTTCGACCGTGTCGGTATACCCCACACAGTTTCCACAATGTATTGCTATCTATGAATGTTTCCCAAATCCGGGTGTAGGATTTCAAGCCCAAACAAGAGAACCAAAATGTAAAGCAATCAAGGCAAACAATTAGTCATGCAAAAGGGTGATCTAGGCCCTAAGGTTACTCCACTTTCAATTTCTCCCCAGCAGAGTCGCCAGTTCTGTGATACGGTGTGAGAACTGACTTGAGTTTTGCGTTTGTTTTCGCAAATGTTTCGGTTTAGCAAGAGTCGCCACCGACTTTTTATTTTATCCTAAGGAAAGGTTAAAAAGCACAGGAAAAACCTTTGAGATGTTTTCTTGGGTTCGGGGAGTAGATTATAGAAAGGGAAGGTATTAGCACCCTTTCTATCCATGGTTATCCATGGGCTCTTAGTTACTTGCTTAGATCACTTGCTTTTGCTTTTCAATTGTTTGAAATGGTGCTTTGTGTGTAGTTTTTGAAAATGTTTTGAAAAAGATGCCTTGTCTAGGCAACCATTGTAACAATTCTTGTTTGAATTTTTTACAAGGGTGTTTGTCTTTTTGAAAAGATGTTTCAATGTTTTTGAAAGTTTGTTTTGGAATTGTGTTTGTGAAGTGTGTTTGAAAAATGGCAAGGATTGTTTTGCAAGATTGGTCAAGTAACCAAGAGCTATCTACCCTAAATTTCTCAAAGATCTTTCTTGTGTTTTAACCCTTTTAACAATGTTGTTTCACCATTGTATTTGGTGAACAACCTTGTGTTAGGATGTTAACGGGACGGGCGCGGGTCATCGTTTAGACCATAGAGGCAATAGTGCCAAATATCTTTGGCAATTTTCTTGAGGGACTTGATCATTTTTGTTTAGGCAACTTGATAGCGTCATCGAGGGACTATGATCATTTTGTTTGTTTTTGTTTTGCCAAAGACACTTAACATGCAACCATGGCCCATTTTTGAAGGCAACAAGTGGAGTAACCCTAAGGGTGCAAGTGTGCATTGTGTTTGTTTTTCATGCATGTTTATCTTGGATTAGGTCAAGCTATTTGTTGATTGATTTTTGCATACAAACCCTAAGTCTAAACATGGCATAATTGAAAGCTTTTAAATGCGGAAATTTAAATGCTAAGCTATTACAACAATGATTATGGGGATGGGGGTACAAGTTTGAATTTGGGGATATTTGACAAGGAAATAAAATCTAAGTTATTACAACCATATCGAATATACAAATTAATATTTAACAATTAAGTAAATATAATTAAATAAATATCAAAATGCAATGTATTATGAAAAAGAATTTTTCATGTATGTAAAAAAGGGTTTTCATGTTTGAAGTATAAACAAAATAAAAAAAAAGTCATTTTTGATTGTTTTTGTGGTTTTAGGACTAAACCCTAATTTTTTGAATAAAGTATGTATTTATTTATTAATTATGTACAAGGTATATTAATTTATACAAAAAATAATAAAAAGGAAGTATATCGTAGAAAAAGCATTTTTGATGTCAAATATTAAACAAAAAAATAAAAGGTATTATTTCTATATTTTTTGTCCTAATTATCTAATAAAATAAAATATATAAGTATTTATATATTATATATATTAAATGTGTTAAATATGTACAAAGAGTAAAATATTAATTATTTACAAAAAAATGTATATTCAAGGAAATATTTTCAAAATGTAAACAAAAAAATAATAACTGAAAAAATAAATATTTTTGTATTATTTTTTGGGGTTTTAAATAAAAAGGTTTTATATTATTTACATACATATGTTAACTAAAGCAAATAAATGCCAAATAAATGCAAAAAAGTGTGGAAAAATATTTTTAATGTTTTTTATGTTTGGACAAAAAATATCAAGTCAGAATAAAAAATAAAAAGTCAAAAATGACAAATATTTCACACAATGGGCCAGGGGGGTGCAAATGGAAAAAAAGGGGTGTAAAAAGCAAGTTGACTCAGGCCCAGCCCAAGTCAACTCTGTCTTCAACCTCCAGCACATGTTTGAACAAGAAAACGCGCGCTTCCTTCTACACCTGCTATCTCTTGATTCCTTGACTTTTAGCAAAAACTCATAACACAAATAATGTAGAGCATCAAGTCACGATTCCAAATATGTAAAAAACTTGACCTAACTCTAAGAAACCAGGGAGAATTTCTTCATCCCCAATTTCTGACCTAATTTTTCTTCAATGTTCATGGTTAAAATTCTCACAGCATGCTTAATATAAATAAAAAGTGGACATATGTATGGCTTCAGGGCTATGAGTAGAACATGTTTCATTCACAAACCTAAGCCTAACTCTTCCTAGATTGAGAGATAGAAGTTCAAAGATTACCTGTTTCAGCTTGACTCGAACAGAGCAATGTAGGTATCTTCAATGGAGTTTGAGCTTTGGTTGAGCTTGCCTGAAGCCCAAGGATGCTTCCCAAGTACCTAGCTTGCTTTGAAACTGCCTGTATCGTGCTGTAGAAGTTCACCTGCACAACTTGAAAGTAAAAATGGCAAACGTGGTTAGGGGTGTTACAGCTTGAGTTCAAGGCTTGGGATAGTTTCAATGGATGATATGGAATGTATTTGAACTGGTTTTAGCCAAAGTGCACTAGTGGATTGAGCTGTGGACTTCAATCTGCAGCAGGTACCCTGTTTTGGCAACAAGATGGTGTTTTTGTGTATGAGGAGGTTTGAGAGGTGGTTGAATCGTACCTTAGGTCTATTTTGGTGTATGGAAGTTATGTATAAAGTTTGTTATGGCTGGTGTTTACAGGAATGAAAGATGGAGAGTTTTTGCAATGTTTCTTCTATTGTAAGCAAAGATGGTGTGTGTTGTAATACAAGCCTGCACGATGCCTAATGTATGCTGCAAACAAAGCTCTTGGTAACTGGAATTTGTGGACTCTATCTGGCCTCAAAGATCTGGCCCCATGCCTCAAGGATTCACTTTTGACATAAAGTGACATTAAGTCAAAAATGGGAACTTTGCTTTTTCTAGTTAGGGATTAGTTTTGTGTGCAATGTCCAAATGAACAAAATAAACCCTCAACTCAATGGTTATGCATTAAATTAAGGTGTGTAAAACTGGTTTTGAGGCCTGCAATCTAGCATTGTACAAGCTGATTTGAAAATGCAAGTTGCCATGAACATGCTTTGGCCATGAACAAAAGTGAATTTTGCCCAGCTTTGTGGATTCGATTCTCTCTAACCACAAGGGTGTTTGAGAAGTTCTTGGACAATTTGGAAAGCTTGGAATGTGTACTACAATCCATATTTGTAATTCAAATTGAAACTCCAAGTGTAACCATGTGAAAAATGGCCAAGAAGTTGGACAAAAATCCTGCCTAAAATAGGTCAAATTTTGTCTAAGTTAAAAGTGTTTTGTACCCTTGTTCCAAAAATCATAACTTGAGATACAAGCTTTCTTTGAGAAAACTTTGAGAATAAAAGTTGTAGATTTTGCAAGGGACTACAACTTTCATGTTTCAAGTTTTGTTTGAATCCAATTGCATCTTGGTGAAAAAATGGGACAAAGTTAGGAAAAAATAAGGAAGTTTCATAACTTAGAAAAATTCTAAGTTATGAAATTTTCTCATTTTAAACCCTAATTTTGCAATTTTGGGTTTCTTGATGAACAAGTTTCATAATTTGACATGTCTTGATGAAAAATGAATCTTGGCACTTGATTTTGACCAAAAAGTCAAAGTTTGACTTTTTAGTATACAGTCAAATTTTTATCAGTTGACTGAAAAATTCATCTGTCAATCCTATGCACTTGAGATCTTTTGAACTTGTTGAATGGGTCAAGACAATGCCATTGATTCCTTGAGTACATATATGAGCTTGATTTTCCATTGGTTAGGTCAAACTGTCAAAAATTGCCTTTGTGCAGTCAAAACCCTGAAAATGACCATTTTGCCCTTTTGGTGATCTGATCAAATTTCTTGTGGAATTGTGATCCAAACTTGACCAAATGGTTAATGTGAGTTCATAATGTTGATGTGGGTCAAAATTCATGAGGTTTGACTGTCAATTGGCCACAGTTGACTTTTTCCCCAATACAACTGATTTCTAGGTCAACTGTCCAATTGACTGGGCAAAGATTGGAATCAAGGCTTGAAACTTGGTATGGATAAACTTGTGAGTCCAACATGAAGCATGAAAGTCACTTTGGGCATTTTAGGTCAAAACATCCTTGTGCAAACTCAAACCCTAATTTGGGTCAACAGTGCAAGGAGGGGTCTTGAGCAGAGCAAACCCTAACTTGATCTTGAGTTCCAAGAGTCTTGTGATGAGAAAATGTTGATGAAATGAGAGGGCAAATTTTGGGGTACAACAGACTCCTACTTACGAAGGACCATTTGTGATCAAAAACATCTTTTCCGGTGGGGCAATGATCCTGACCACCATGGACGGTGATGACCTGCCGCACCCTGCAAACGCAGACATAGTCAAAAGATACTACGCATAAACGACCCGACAAGTTGAAAACCCGAAAGGGCGACTTGGGCAAAAATGGGCATCCCGGTGAATCGAAAACGCGAAAGGGTGGTTCAGGCAAAAGTTAGGGATAAATAAATAAAAATCTATACACCCGGCAAGTTAAAAACCCGAAAGGGTGACTTGGGCAAAAAAGGGTTTCCCGGTGGATCGAAAACCCGAAAGGGCGATCCAGGCAAAAGTTAGGGAATTAAAAGCGTATGACTATGTCTCGTCGGATCACTGTAAGGACAATGTATTCACGGACAAGCTCCAAGCTTCTGATCAATCCAATCATCTGAGGACGAAGCAACAAATGGACAAGATACTCAGAGTTACGAAGGCTATAGAAGGATGGGAACCCCATGGAATTGTTACACATAGCCATCTTTCTTTGTATAAATTTTTCTCAATTTTATGACAACATTCTCTTACTAGGATGTCTGTCTCCCTTGTACAAAATACTTACACAAAGTTAATACAAAGATACTTCAAAGTGCAGAAATTTATTTGCCTTTTCTTTCTTTTTATGCTTATGTTTTATTTGAAAACGTCCAATGATTTATTAAATGAGCATATGCATTTGAATATAATCACTGCCTACAAATAAAACGAAGTGAGAAAAAAATAGTTACCGACAGATTGAAAGTATGGAAAAACGTCTTTGGGCTATTCCAGGAGAAATCCTCAGCCGAGCTATAGCCTTGAAATATGTATCCCCAACGGAGTTAAGTTTCAAAATCCCCATCAGAACTAAGTTTCCAAATTCCCAATCCCCAGCGGAGCCAGAAAACTTTGAACTGCAAACCTTCAGTGAAGATAGAACTTTCTTCCCCAACGAAGTCCAAAACTTCAACCCTTAAATCTCGGTGGAAGACCATCTAGTTTTCTCCAATTCCGCAGCAAGTCATCTTAAAAGCCTGGAAATCAACCAGATAATAGTTAACTTTTAGCCTTAACAGAATGAAGATTCTCATTCTTGAAACCCCAGAAGATTGGCATACTCCCAAGCTCCTGATACCCTTAACATAATGAAGATTCTCATTCTTGAAACCCCAGAAGATTGGCATACTCCCAAGCTCTTGAGACCCATACGCCTGAATTAAGATTATCATTCTTGCTTCCCCAGTAGATTGGCATACACCCAACCTCCTGACCCAAACTCCTGAATGAAGATTCTCATTCTTGCTTTCCCAGAAGATTGGCATACATCCAAACTCCTGATATCTCCAACAGAATGAAGATTCTCATTCTTAAAGTGGAATAAGCTTTTCCCCAGAGTCCTGAGCTTACTCTCCAGCAGGATAGCTACTCCCCAGCAGTATAAGCCATTCCCCACAAAGTTCTTAATTCCCAACAGAATGAAGATTCTCATTCTTAACTCTCCGATTTGAAGTCCCCAGGAATTTATTTTCCCCTAGCAGATTGAAGATTCTCAGTTTGGATTCCCCAGCGAAGTTGCCAGATCTTCATCACTCCCCAGTTTGAGTTTATCAGAATTTTTTAATCCCCTACAGATCGAGGATTCTCATTCTCATGTCTCTAGTTGAAGCCTCCCAGGTTTCAGTTCCCAAGTAAAGATCGTCAGAGTTTTCCTTATTTCCCAGGAAAGTCATGAAGGATCCTCACATCCCCATAAGTCTCCAAGGATTTTCTATCCCCGACAGCGGTCAAGGATTTATTTCCCCCAACAGCTATCAAGGATTTATTTTCCTCAGCATACGGCTAATCCGCTTACATGCGCATACATTACATTCATATATCATAAACATTGATGAAGCATATTTTATTGCATCATACATGTCATGCAACATAACTTCGTGTTTTAGCTAACATTTTACCCTTTTCAGGATGAGATTAAAAGCTACCTTTAACAAATGTTCAAAAATTTCAGATACAGTATGGATACACTCCAAGACTTGGAAGTCATTCTGCTATTCATTCAAATCTCTTATTTCAGATACGGTATGGATACACCCCAGACACGGCGGTCATTCTATTACTCATTCAGAATTTCAAGTCTAGATACAGACTAGATACACCCCAGACACGACGGTCATTCTACTACTCATTCAGACTTCAGCAATCAGATACAGACTAGATACGCTACAGACCCGGAAGCCATTCTATTTCTCATTCAGATTCAACTATCAACCTCGGGTGCAGATATGCTCCAGACACGGAAGTCATTCTGTCATTTGTCCAGATCCCAGTTACAGTACAGATACACTCCAGACACGGAACTCATTCTGCTACTCATACAAATCTCAAACTCCAGTCCAGATACGCTCTAGACACGGTTGCCATTCTATCACTCATTCGGAATTTATCCCCAGCCCAGAGATGCTCCATACACAGATGTTTCTCTGTTGCCCATTCAGAATTCAGATACAATACAGATACACTCCAGACACGACAATCATTCTGATATTCATTCAAGAATCGAATACAGTTACAGCTCGGATATGCTCCAGGCACAGATGCCATTCCTTTGCTCATACGAATCCAATCTCCAGATACAACTCAGATACGTTCTAGATACGGATACCATTTTGGTGTTCATTCTCCTGATTTTCAACAAACAATCTTGGATGGCATCTCTAAGCCCCTCTCCAGCAATATTCTACCATCTCCAAATGGCATCTTTAAGCCTATTCCCTCATTTACATTTTGACGAGTGCAAATTTACGGGCACTCTAGTGTCCAATCCTCTTTTACCTTCGAGTCACGAAAGGCAAACTCGCCAATCTAACTCTTCAGGTTCAAGAAGATTGAACAGGGGCAGCTGTTGTACCCCAAAATTTTCCCTCTCATTTTATCAAGATTACCCCTCACAAGACTCTTTGAACTTCAGACAGGATTAGAGTTTGCTCTGCTTAAGACATCTCCTTGCATTGATGACCTAAATTAGGGTTTGAGTTTGCACAGGGATTTTTGGACTTTCAATGCTCAAAGTGGCTTTCATATTTCATGTTGGACTTATTAGATTGCCCCTACCAAGTTTCAAGCCTTGAATCAAATTTTTGCCCAGTCAATTAGACAGTTGACCTAAAAATCAGCTGTATTGGGGAAAAAGTCAATTGTGACCAATTTACAGTCAAAACTCATAATTTTTTATCCACATCAACATTATAGACTCCTATGGACCATTTGATCAAGTTTGGACCACAACTCCTCAAGAAATTTGATCAGATCATTAAAAGGGCAAAATGGTCATTTTTAGGGTTTTGACTATATAAGGGCAATTTCCGATTTTTCACCTAGCCAATGGCAAATTGGGTTCAAGCATGGATTCAAGGACTCAATGGCATCATCTTGACCTATTCACATGGTTCAAAAGATCTCAAATGCATTGGAATGACAGATGAATTTTTCAGTCAACTGATCAAAATTTGACTGTACACTAAAAAGTCAAACTTTGACTTTTTGGTCAAAATCAAGTGCCAAGGGTCATTTTTCATCAAGATGTGTCAAAACATGAAACTTGTTCATCAAGAAACCCAATTTTGCAAATTAGGGTTTAAGATTGAAAAAATTTCATAACTTAGAATTTTTCTAAGTTATGAAATTTCCTTAATTTTTCCCAAATTTGCCCAACATTTTCACCTTAATGCAATTGGATTCAAACAAAACTTCTAACATGAAAGTTTTATTCCTCCAAAAAATCTACAACTTTAATTCACAAAGTTTTCTCAAAAGAAGCTTTGATCTCAAGTTATGATTTTTTAAACAAGGGTCCATGAAACTTTTAACTTAGTGAAATTTTGCCCTAGTTTAGGCAGGATTTTGACCTATCTTCATGGCAATTTTTCACCTAGTTCCACTTGGAATCTCAAAATGCATTTCAAAGATGGATTGTAGAGCATGTTAAAAGCTTTCCAAAATTTCCAAGAACTCTCCAAAATCATTTGTGGTTAGGGAGAATCGAATGTTTAAATTTGGAAAAAAACTCACTTTTGATCCATGGCATTTTCATGTTGATACAAGTTGCAACTTCCATCCAGCATTGTTTGTACTTGATTACAGGTCCCTAAACCCTTTCCTACTTAATAATTAAATTCAAATCCATTGGTTTGAAGCTTTGTTATGATCATTAGAGGATTACACAAGAGATTAATCCAAAAATAGCAAAAAGGCAACATTGCCATTTTTTTCAAATTTGCTTTATGTCAAATTGCATTCTTGAGCCTTGAACCAAATCTTGTACAGCAAACCAAATCCACAAACTTTGGGCCAAGCTCACACAATGTATGCAGGGTTAGATCTAGCTTGTACATGCCTGCTCTTTGTCACTTCTCATTTTTTTGCTTCATAACCAAGAAACTTGCAAAAATCAAATAACTGGCATATCTGTTATAACCAACTCTTACAAGCATTAGAGACAAGTTTTTTAAATTGCCTTGAGCCAGAAACACGAATTATTGAACCCTCAAGCCTTCCAAAACACAAAATCACCTTCCTTTTGCAAAACAGGGCACTCCCTACTGTTTCACTTCCATCTCATAAGGTACTCGTGCGTTTTGCCCCAAACTTGTTCCAATACATTCCATATAACCTATACAAGCTATCCCAACCATTGGCCACTGACTATAACTCCATTTGCAAGCTTCACCATTTCTGTTTTTAGCTTGTGCGGGTTGAGTTCTACAAGCTTGTTCAAGCAAATCTAAAGCAAACTAAGCATTGGAGAAGATCAGAGGAAGTTCAGGCAAGCTCCCAAGCACCTCAAGCCTCACTGAAAAGCTCCACATTGCCATACACGAGTTCATCTGAAACAGGTATTTATCAACTTCCTATCTCTCTATTTAGGAATCATTAGGCTTAGGTTTGTGAACAAAAAATGTAGTATTCATAGCCCTGAAGCTGTACATATGCTCAGTTTTCATTTAAGTTAAGTGTGCTAAGAGAATTTGATTGATGAACTTCCTGAAAAAGTTAGGTTAGAAATTAGGGCTAGAGAAATTCTCTCTGGTCTTTGAGAGTTAGATTGAGTTTTTATATGGTTGAAATCATGGTTTAATGCTCTACAAGTTTCATGTTTTGAGTTTTTATTTTCATGCAAAGAATAGAGAGAACATAACTGGAGTTACAGGGCGTGCGTTTTCTGTTCAAAGGTTGAAGATGAAGTTCAGTGGGTTGGGCCTTGGCTTGGCTTGCTTTTTGCACCTCCAGTTTGCTGACTGCACCCTCATGGCCCATTTCTTTATATTTTTGTATTTTTCTATTTATTTTCCATTTTTGATTTTATTCTATTTTTTCTAAACACAAAAACTTACCAAAAATATTTTATAAATTTTCACATTTATTTTTATATTTTATTTTATTTTTCTAACATGGAAATAATTATTAATTAGTATATACTTTTATTTTCTTTAATAAAAACTTGAAAATAATACATAAAAATATATTATATTTTTATTATTATTATTTACATACTTAAATGATATTTTTCTAATATATTTTCATTTTTTGACATTTGTACATATCTCATTATTTTATTTTATTGTATATAAACAATATAACTAATATATATACTTTTCTTAAAGAAAATTAGGGTTTTTACCCTTGACAAAAATAATCTTTTATTCCTATTTTTTTATATATTAAATATTATATTTTTACATACATAAAAATAAATAAAAACATCTTTTACATATTTATCATATTTTGCATATTTGTATTTAATTTTTTTATTTAAATTTTGTTTATTTATTATTTGATACAGAGGATTTCAATTTGGATGTAATAGTAAATCTTAGGGTTTTATTTTCTTGCAAATATTCCCTATTCAAAAATGTATCCCCCTCCCCATATCAATGTTGTAATAGCTTAGGATTATTTTGCGCACTTTATGCTTTCAAATATGCCATGTTAGAGATTAGGGTTTGTATGCAAATGTCCAAAATCAAAACAAATAGCTTGACTAATACAAAGACAAAAAATCATGAAAATTGACAACACAATGCACACTAACACCCCTAGGGTTTCACCCACTTGTTGCCTTAAAAATGGACATGTTATGCATGTTGAGTATCTTTGCAAAAACAAAAACAAAACAAAAGATCATAGTCCCTCGATGACGCTATCTTGGTTGCCTATACAAAAAATGATCTAGTCCCTCAAAAATTTGCTAAAGATACTTAGCACAATTGCTATCATGGTCAATACGATGACCCGCGCCTGTCCCGTTTAACATCCAAATACAAGGTTGCTTACCAAATACAATGGTAAAACAACACTGTCAAAAGGTTTAAAAATGTGTAGGAAAGATCTTTGAGTAAAATAGGGTAGACAACTCTTAGTTACTTGATCAAAACTTGCAAAAACATCCTTGCTATTTTCAAACACGCCTCACAACATAATTTCAAAACATTTCCCAAAACAAACTTTCAAACATTGAAACATCTTTTCAAAAGACAAACACCTTTGTATATATTCAAACAAGAATCATTACAAAGGTTGCCACAACGATGGCCTCTTTTCAAAACATTTTCAAAACCACACACAAAGCACCATTTCAAACAATTGAAAAGCAAAAGCAAGTGATCTAAACGAGCAACTAAGAGCCCATGGATAACCATGGATGAAAAGGGTGCTTGCACCTTCCCTTTTCATAATCTACCCCCCAAACCCAAGAAAACATCTCAAAGGTCTTTCCTGTGCTTTTTGACCTTTCCTTTGGATAAAATAAAAAGTCGGTAGCGACTCTTGCTAAACCGAAACATTTGCAAACACAAATGCAAAACCTCAAGTCAGTTCTCCCACCGTATCATAATCTCTCAATGGTTTATTCTGATTCTTTCATGCAGACGTCTTCTCTGGTTCAGATAAATCTCTCAATGATTTGTTTTGATTCTTCTCCAGATCCTTGCTGGTTCAGATAAATCTCTTAACAATTTATTCTAATTCTTTCCTAGTAGGAACTTTCTCTGGTTCAGATAAACCGCTCAAAGATCTACTCTCATTCTCTCCAGTTAAAGAATATTCAAGACCTCTTTTGGTTCAGTTTAAACCTCTCAATGGTTTATCCTGATACTTTCCAAATGAACATTTCTAGTTCAGATAAATCACTCCAAGATTTATTCTAATTCTTCCCAGTCAAACAACATACAAGGCTTCTGCCAGTTTCAGATAAATCTCTCAACAATTTATTCTGATTCTTTTCCAGTTGAAATCAAGTTCAGACTTAGTCCATTTTCTGTCAACAGTCACCTTTGGATGGCATCTACAAGTCCATCTCCGGAAAATCTCCCCCATTCCTCCTAATGGCATCTATAAGCCCATTCATAATTCATCTTCGAGTGCAAATTTCTAGGCACTCTATTGTTCAATCATCTTCCACCTTCGAGTCACGAATGGTGGATCCTCCAATCTAACTTTTCAGGTTTAAAAAGATTAAACAGGGGCAGTTTTTGTACCCCAAAATTTGCCCTCTCATTATCAAGTATTTTCTCACAAGATCTCCTTTGGTTCAAGACTGCACAAGGGTTGATCAGCTCAAGACACCTCCTTAAGCATTGATGACTGAAATTAGGGTTTGAGATTGCACAAGGATATTTGAAATCTTAATGCATCATATGAATTTCATGGACCATTATGGACCCTCAATATTGCTCATGTCAAGTTTCAAGTCTTGGATCAAATTTTTGCTCAGTCAATTGATCAGTTGACCTAAAAATCAACTGTATTGGGGAAAAAGTCAATTGTGGTCAATTTACAGTCAAACTTCATAATTCTTGATCCATATCAATATTGTGAACTCATATATGTCATTTGATCAAGTTTGGACCACAATTCCCCAAGAAATTTGACCAGATCATCAAAAGGGCAAAATGGTCAAAATTAGGGTTTTGATTGAGAAAGGGCAATTTCTGATTTTTGACCTAGCAAATGGTTGATTGGTTGAAAACATGATCTCAAGGATTCAATTGCATCATTTTTACCTAATGGCATGACTCAAAACATCCCTCAAGATCAATTGATTGATAGTTGATTTTCAGTCAACTGATCAAAAAGTCAACTGCACACTGAAAAGTCAAACTTTGACTTTTTGATCAAGATCAAGTGCCAAAGATCACAATTCATCAAAACATGTAAAAATATGAAATTTGTTCATCAAGAAATCAAAAATTCAAAATTTCATTTTGAAAAGTCAAAGTTTCCAAACTTAGAAATTTTTCTAAGTGTTGAAAACTTCATATTTTTTCACAACTTTGAGCCAATTTTCACCATGATGCAAGATGATTCAAAGGAAACTTTCAACATGAAAGTTGTAGATATCAATGAGATCTAAAACATTTATTTACACAACTTCTCCAATAAATTCATGTATTTCAAGTTATGATTTTGTGAATAAATGTTCATGAAACTTTGAAACTTAGTGAAATTTTGCCCTAGTTTAGTCAGGATTTTTACCTAACTTCATGGCAATTTTTCACATAGTTCCAAGGGGAATTTTCAAAAGTGATTCAAAGAGGGTTTATAAAGCACATTACAAGCTTTATAAAATTTCCAAGAACTCCTTGAGATCATGTTTGAGAAAGGATAATCGAAGGCATGAAGTTGGCATTCCATTCTTTAATTATAGGTCATTTTCATGATGAACAAGAATGCAAATCCATGATAAGCTGCACAATCTGTGCTTTGCAGGCCTCAAACTTGTTTGGAACTCCATAATTAAATGTTTTCACAACTTTTATAGGCTTCATCTCAAGCATTCAATGCATTGCCCATGCTTAATGCCATTTTGGAAAGAAAGTGCACATTACCATTTTGGAAAAGTAGCTTTATGCACAAAATCAGTTCTTGAGCTTTGTAGTTGTTCCTTCTGCACACACTAAATCTATCAAATCAGAAGAAGTATGTTTAAAGTTCTCAACCACCCTACCTTGCCTTGAAACCATGTTTGTCCATGTTGCTTCAAAAACAAGTCAAAATCCACAAGCATGTGATTTGGTACTTCTGACTTCTACAAGTCTCCAAACCTGTTCCTATATGTTAAGACACTCTTATGAAACTTAACACACGATTTTACAAGCTATCAAACTCCCTCAAACTCTCTAAAACCAGAAATTTCCATACAAGCACAAAAACTTGTCATTTCTGATTTTTGAATCCAATCTCCAAATCCCCTCGTGTGTTTCTTGGCCAAACCATCCACAAAGCTTCTAATACACATATAGAAGTTATCCTAACTCCTGTTTTCAAACTGTAATACCATTTGCACCATCCTCCATTTTAAAAAACAAGGCATTGCACATTGACTTCTTCAACTTGATTCAAGAACTCTCAGCATAAATTAAGCTTTGCAATAGCTTCCTGAAGGTTCAAGGAAGCTAACCCAATCATAAAAACACTTTGAAAGTAGCTCTAACTCAAAACACGATCTCTAGCTGCAAGGTGAGTTTTCTGACTTTACATCTTATTATTGAGGCATTGTTAGGCTTGCATTTTCAAAGACAAAATGTAGATATCATTGTCCTGAAACTGTATATATCTATAGATTTCATTTATATGTCCTGAGTAGAGAGAATTTTGGACCTAAACTTTCTAGAAAATTTAGGTTAAAATTGGTATTGTTCGAAATTCATGCTTGTCTTAGATTCATAGTTTTAATGCTTTACATTTCTGGAATCGTGATGAAATTTGCCACAAGTTTCATGTTCACATTTTTCAATTTGGTTGAGAGATAAATGAGATGCAGGAGTTCAGGCAGGCGTGAGGTTGAAGATGAAGTTGTCTTCAGGAAGTGCCTTAAAATATAATACACTGGTTTGGTATTAAACATCGGATGTATAGCCATCCCAGTGTTAAGGCAGCGCGCTGGTAACCAAGAGGGCGTGGGTTCAACACCCAGCGCGCTGCCTTTTGCATATTTTTCTCACTTTTTTCCCTTTCTTTCTTTGCAGCGCCTGGGCCCAACTTTGGGCCTTCTTCATTTTTTGCTAACCTTCCCCCTGCATTGTTTCAGCACCCCCTGGCCCATTTTCATTATTATTTTCATTTTTCTTATTTTATTTTATTCTTTTTTTTCCTTTTATTATTATTATTATTATTATTACTATTTTTATTGTTATTAATAAAAATCCAAAAATACTTTATTTATTATTTTTACACTTATTTAGTTTATTTATTTATAAAACTAAAAGAACAAAAATATTTTTTTAATAAATTAATTTTCTTTCTTAATAATTAATATTTAGGTTTAGTTTTAACTATTATATTATTTTTCTTGTAATTAAAATTAATTTAGAACTTAGGTTTATTTTAATTAATTAATTTTTCATGTTTATTTTTATTAATTTAAAACCTTTTTTTAAATAAAACCCTAAAAAATCTTTTTTAGTTAATTTCTTTTCTTATTTAGTTTAAGTTAATTTTATTTAATTTTAAATTAATCTTTTTTCTAATTAGGGTTAGGTTAAAATCCCTTCATAAAAATCAAATAAAAAATCATGTTTCTTTACTCATTTGCATTCTTGCATTTTTATCTTCAATCTTTTACAATATTCAATATGGTTGTAATAATTATTTAGATTTAATTTTCTTGCAATTTCCCCATTTGTAAATTTGTACACCCCCTCCCCTAATTATGTAATAGTTTAGTATTTTTTATTTTCCGCAATTTAATGCTTTATATATAAATGCTAGTAAACTAGGGTTTGTATGAAAAGATAAAATCAATGTTTAGAAAACCCTAATTCAAAGACAAAATAATGCATGTAAATCAACACACTTGCATACTTACACCCTTAGGGTAAATCCACTTGTTGCCTTGAGAAATAAATGGTCATAATACGCATGTAAGATGTCTTAGCAAAAACAAGCAAAAAAATACAAGATCATAGTCCCTCGATGACGCTATCAAAGTTGCCTTTCAAAAATGATCTTATCCCTAAAGAAAATGCTAAGATATCTTACAACATTGCTAATCATGACTATACGATGACCCTTGCCCATCCCTTTTACATCCAAATATAGGGTTTCTTACCAAATCAATGGTAAGATAACAATGTCAAAAGAAAGAGGAAATAAACATGAAATACTTTTGAGTAGGTAGAATGTTCCTAGTTGCTTGCTCATTTTCAAACCAAAATATCCTTGCTATTTTCAAAACAAACCCCAACACTTTCAAAAACATCATTCAAACTTGAAAACATTTTCAAAAGAAAAACACTTTATACGTGTTCTTATAGAAACGAGAACCATTACAAAGACACATTTTCAAAATCACTTTCAAAAAACACATTCCACAAACACCTCTTTGAACTATTTTTTAAAACAACACTTTGTACGCATTCTTATAGAAACGAGAACCATTACAAAGACATTTTCAAAATACTTTCAAAACCCACACCAGAAGCACATTTTCAAACAAAAGCAAGTGATCTAGCAAGCAACTAAGATCCCGTAGATAACTACGGATGAAAGGGTGCTAATACCTTCCCTTTTCATAATCTACCCCCCGAACTCAAGAAAACATCTCAAAGATATTTCATGTTCTTTTCAACCTTTCCTTTTGGATAAAAGAAAAGTCAGTGGCGACTCTTGCTAACCGCAACATTTGCAATCAAATGCAAAACAACCAAGTCAGTTCTCCCACCGTGTTACAGGTAGGTTATGAAGAGGGAAGGTGTTAGCACCCTTTTCATCTGTAGTTATCTACGGGCTCTTAGCTGCTTGCTAGATCACTTGATTTTGTTTGAAATGTGCTTTGTGGTGTGGTTTTGAAAGTATTTTGAAAATGTGCCTTTGTAAAGATTCTCGTCTCATAAGAACGCATACAAAGTGTTGTTTGGAAAATAGTTCAAATAAGTGTTTGTTTTTGAAAGTGATTTTGAAAAGGGTGTCTTTGTAATGGTTCTCGTCTCTATAAGAATGCATACAAAGTGTTTGGCTTTTGAAAATGTTTAAAAGTGGGAGTGTTGGTGTATAAAATGTTTTTGTTGTGATCAAGCGAGCAACTAGGAGCAATATACCTACTCAAAAGGTCTTAAATGTTATTTTCCTCCTCCTTTAGATGTTGCTATCTTACCATTGATTTGGTAAGAAGCTCCATCGTTGGATGTGAAGGGACGGGCATGGGTCATCGTATAGTCATGATAGCAATGTTGTGATATATCTTAGCATTTCTCTTGAGGGACTAAGATCATTTGTAGGCAATATTCTTAGCGTCATCGAGGGACTATGATCTTGTATTTTGATTGATTTTGCTAAGACGTCTCACATGCATAACATGACCATTTTTAGGCAATAAGTGGAGTTAACCCTAGGGGTGCATGTGTGAATAGTGTGTTTGATTTGCATGCATTTAGTCTTTGATTATGGGTTGTCTACTTGTTGTTTTTATCTTTCCATACATACCCTATTTTACTAACAATCATACAAAAGTAATAAAATGCACTAAGATAAAATCCTACACTATTACAACCATATTGAATTGCATGAAAATATAAAGGCAAAAATGAAATAAAAGCAAGAAAAATGAAATTCTTTCAATTGAGGCAGAAGACCCATCGATTCTGCACTTTCTGGCTACCTTCGATTGGGGGCTGCCACGAGTGTGAGCGTGTCTTTTGATTGGGGCCTGGAAATCAGCATGTTGTGCCTTTCGATTGGGGCCTGAAAGTCAGCATGTTGTGCCTTTCGATTGGGCCTGGAATTAGTGTAGGCATGCTTTTCGATTGGGCCTGGAAGTCAGCATGGTGTGCCTTCTGGTTGCCTCTTTCGTTTGACCTGGAGGTTAGTATGGAAGCCAGAGGCTTCGTTCTTTACTTCATGTTTCCTATTGTCCTTCATTTGAGATGTTAAATAGATCCATGGCCTAAGGCCATGCTAGCACTGCCTTACAACCAGTTTAATACTTAATGCATGTTTATGTAAACAAGAAGCAAAATGAAAGGGTTAGCTCTGATAACACATTAAAAGGGTGGAAACGAAAATAATAATGGTATGTACATGCTTGAAACTAAAGAAAAGCTTATTTACATGTTATACCAGAAACGAAAAGCCCAAGGTTTGGAATAACTTACCTTGCTGGAGGCTAGAGGGTGTGTTGGACCTTCAAGTGGTTGAACTAAATGCTCTTGGATTCGAAGGAAAGAAACAGGTGTGGTGTTCCTTTGACTGGATTCGAAGGTCAGGAGGTGTAAGGGTGGTGTTTGTTATTTCTGGGTTCGAAGGAGGAGAACAGGTGTAGTGTTCTTTCTTGCTGGATTCGAAGGGGAACAAAAGTTTATGGGACTTTCCATAATCGAAAGAGGTAAATGTTAGATTTTGGGTTTTTGTTTTCACAAGTGTTTAAGTGTTTGAGAGCTTTATGATTTTTGAAGATTCTTTCCACACTACAAAACCTGGACCTCTTTCTTTGTTCATGGTTCCTCTATTTATAGAGGAAATGCTTGGGAGATGTTGAAGTAGTCAGCTTTGCAAAAAATAATAAAATATGAAAATGAAAAAGTACAAGTGGGGGCCTGATGTCAGTTGGGTGCATAAGATTTGACTTATGCCTTTTGGCGTTGCTTGTGCCCAGACAAAAATCAGGTTGAGAGCTGATTTTGTGATTAAAGTACTCTTTATAAAGAAAGGGTGCGTATCCTTTTGCCATTTCATCCAAGAATGGTATTATCCAGCAGATAAACCTTCAAATCTTTGTACAAGCTTCTGATTATGTAAAGATTTGGAAGCAACATAGCCTGACAAGTAGGGTAAGGCCATGAGATTTGCTCAAACTTGCTTCGAAGGATCCAGAGTTGGGTTCGAAAGATGCTGATTCGAAGGGAATCAAAACTTTAATCGAATATTTGTATGTAGGTGGCTCTTGTCCAATCGAAATCTTGCCTGCCAGGAGTCACATGTGGCCAAACGAAAGAGTGTTCATAGGGGGTCCCTACCTTGTGACTTCATGCCAACATGCAAAAGATCTATGTTCAAACGAAGCTTGCATGAAGGGAACCAAATGCCCAAACAAAAGGTTTGACCAAAACCTTGTGCTGAAGGATTCATGTGCCCAAACGAAGGGTGTGACCAGTAGCTTGTACTGAAGGAACCACATGCCCAAATGAAAGGTGCATGTAGGAGGCCAAAATTTCCAGATTCGAAAGAGGCATATAGGAGGCAAAAAAGTAAAAATCGAAGGATACTAAAAGGGAGCCTTTTGCCTTGGAATCGAAGGAGAATACAGGAGGCTTTGTGCCTTGTGAATCCAAACAAACGTGCCAGAGGCCCACGGCAGTCGAAGGATGCAAGCCAAGCTTGCATCGAAAGAGGCCAAAAGGCCAATCGAAGGAGTTGAATCGAAGAACACTTGTTGTTTCTCCAAATTTGTCAAAATATTATTTTTATCTGTTTTCTCCCTTTTTGACATTTTACTTTTAATCTTGGTACTGGAAAATCTCAATGTACTTGTGCAAGCTTGAACCTTGAGAATCATTGTGAGAAAGGCCTTGAAAAATGAGAGGGAAAATTTTAGGGTACAACAGCTGGCAATAGCAGAACTATTATCAATGGGATCCAGGTGGATGTGGATCTGCAATTAAATATTTGGGTGTCTGTAAGCACATAGCTATTTTGAAAAATAAAGCAAAAAGAAAGACAAACAGCGCAAAATTTGGATGCAAAACATCCAATGATTTATTAAAATGACATATGAAAATAAAGTATGATAACCCTCACAAATATACCATTGTTCCTAGGGTAAGACACAAGGCTTAGAGTTTAATTTGTTCAAAAATGACATATCCTAAAAACAAAAAAGAATAATTACTCCTAGATAAAAGAGATTGGCACAAAGTCTCTAGCTATCCAATCACTGAGTCCACCGTTGGTAGTAGGGAAGGTCCAACTATCCAGGTCACTGTCACTGTCAGCGTCCTCCACAACATTGACTCCATGGTTGCAAATGCATAGTGGTGCTCTTCCGGCGCGAGCACAACGAACGGCCCTTTGAGCTCCTGAAGTGAAACCCAAACCAAACTTGTCAGACTTATAGGGAATGTCAAGGAGCTAGCCCTAAATAGTACACCCACCTTCTTCAACCACTGCCTTGGCATCCTTCAGAGAATCCATCTTCAGTGGGGGCCTGGTAATCTTTGGAATAACATTAGCAGCTTTGGTAACAACAATCGTCTGAGGAACCTCTTCAAAATTCTGACAGGGAGTTTCAACGAATTCTCCATCCACCTCGACATACCTAAAAGAATTCAGGTGGCTCACCATATACTCCTCTTCCCCGCAGACTGTAACAATCTTTCTGTTTACAGGATATTTCATTATCTGATGCAATATGAAGGTGAAAACGCCTGCCACATGAATCCAAGGGCGTCCAAGTAAGAAAGAGTAAGTCGGGTGAATGTCCATCACATAGAAAGTGGAGTCAAAGATTTGGGAACCAACTCTAATTGGGATGTCCACCTCCCCATGTACCATTCTTTTATAATCGTCAAAATCCGTCACCACAAGGTTACTGGGTTTCAGCGTAAGCCCTTCACAATCCAACTTGTGAGCCAAAGTAGTGCCCCTGTATTCAATGGAGACATGCAGGGCCTTGTTATGGTTTCTTCCCTCAGGAGTCAGATCAGCATCGGAGAAGCCTAGTCCATTATCAGCAGTCAGAATGGCAACACAGTTCTCAAATTTTTCGGTAAAAGTCTCTTTTGGCACATGAGCAGACTTCAGAAACTTCACCAAAGCTTTAGCATGGGCCTCAAAGCACAACAACAAAGCTAGCATTGAAATTTTGGAGGGGGTTTGCCCCAACTATTCCACAACACTGTAGTCACTTTTCCGTATGATCTTTAAAATTTCCTCCATTTAGTGCTTGGAGGCCTTAGGAATGGTTTCTTTTGGTTCCTCCATCTGGTCAGGCTCACTCAATACTTCTTTTCCTCGAGCCTCAGTTGACTCAACAGCAGGGGTAGCAACATGGGTAGCAACAGGAGTAGCAACAGTCTTTGGAGAGATTTCCGGAGAGAAAATCCTTCTACTTCTGGTAACCTTACTGGACCCAACAATATTGTCAATGTTAGGATCAGTATCTTTAGCAACTTAATTCTTGATAGCCAAAAGGTCTTGCTTGACGCCATGGTAGTAGACGTCACCTCCATAATTCCAAGGAATAACCTTGTCAGAGGAATATGGTATTGGCTCTAGAGAAGTAATGATCAGGGGAGCCACTTTAGGATTGGCGGTAATCCTTACAGGACCTTTGAAGTAGATCCTTGTAGGATTGTTAGAAATGGTAATAATTGACACGTCTTCAAAATTTACATCTTCATATAAGTTTTTCACAAAGGGAGTCTTCTCAAATAGAATTTCCCTGTCATTCATCAGGCGTTGAATGCCTATCTTCAGCAACATACAACCATTGGGCAAGGATGCACAAAGGTAACAATCTTCACCATAGCCCGGAAAAAATCGGCTCGTAATAGATTCTTCTTCATAACTGGAAGAGGAGTAGTCAGATCATTCATGGAAGAAACAAAAAGAACATCATCAACAACATTAATACCCTTGTCATGCTTGGGCATTGGTGCAGTAATCACGTTGGGAGTCTCAAGAGGGTCAAACTCAATCTCCTTTGCATCAATAAGGTCTTGAACCCTGTTCTTCAGAGCCCAACAGTCATTTGTGTCATTCCCCTGACTGTTGGAGTGGTAAGTACATCGTACATTTAGATTGTAGCGGGGAGAGGAAGTGTTTAGGTTTTAAAGAGGGTCCCTCAAAGTAACCAGGGTTAGAGATCATTACGGCTCCTACCGTTGGACGACGTTCAGCTTTAAGATGACTTCTCTGACCATAGGCAACATTGACCTCCCTCTTTCCACTGAACAGTTTCTTCACAGCACTTTAGGATGCACCCCTTGGATTTTAACACTCTTGATACCAGCTTCAACTCTTTCTCCTGTCAATATCAGCTCAGTAAATCCGGATGAAGAGCTTTCAATGAAATGGTTGAAAAATGGGCCTGCCTGAGTACTCATGAACATGTCTACCAACTCCCTATCAGACAGGGGAGGTTGGACTCTACCTCCAAGATCCCTCAACTTTTGGGCATAATCTTTGAAACCCTCACTGGAACCCATAGACACGCTTTGGAGTTACATGCGAGTTGGAGCAAGGTTAGCATTGTATTGATACTGCTTGTAAAAAGCAACAACCAAGTCTTCCCAATTACGGATATTGGTTCCTTCCAGTTGACAGAACCATTCCAACTGCATTCCCGGCAAACTCTCTTGAAAGAAGTGAACCCATAACTTCCTATCAGCTGTATGGGGTTGAATCTTCTTGACATAAGACCTCAGATGAAGCTTGGGACACGAAACATCGTCATATTTTGCAAAAGTGGGAACTTTGAATTTATGTGGGATGACCACTCCTGAGAACAACCCTAGCTCTTCAAAGTCCAAACCAGGTACCCTCTGAATCTCCATAGTATTGAGACGATCCTCCAATTGTTTATACTTGTCATCAGTAGGAGGATATTGTTCCTTAAAATAGTCTGCTTCCTCTTCATCAGACCCCGAGTTGTTATCTTCTTCTTTCACACTCTTGTTATCATCTTCTTGATTATCCTCTTCATTTAATGGGGTTGCAAACTCTAGAGCTCGCTTGGCTGGTCCTCTAAATATTCTCCCCATGTTCAGGGGGCCAATCTGTTTCTTTACCTTCTTCTTCTTCTCTTTAGTGATGAGAGCTTTCAGATCTTCTTGTCCTTTAGCCAGAGTCAGGAACATCTGTTGGAATTAAGCGTTATGTGCTTGAAGATCCTTAACAGTTTGTTCAAGATCTGTTTCTTTTTGCTGAAATAAACATAGAAAATATAAGAAACATGTCTTGAAGTACCTGCTATGCGATGATATACATGATATGTTTATGCAATGTTTTCAAGGACCTCGTAGGATTTAAACTCTTTAATCAAAAGGAAACAAAGATTTTTATTAGTAAGTTTAAGTGAAAAACAAAAGATTACAATGAAACAAATTAAAGATTTCTAAAAATCTTAAGTCTCCCATGGATGTTTCCTCTTTGTGTTGACATAGGCATTAAGGCTCTGCTCCTCGTGAAGCTGCTTCATCAGTTCCAACACTATCTTCTCACTTACATAGAATTGGGTCTCAAAGGTGTCTCATTCTTCCTTGAGTTAAATCCAAGACCTTTGCAGCTCTTCAAAATTTGTTGGCATATCAGGATGAAGAATAACACAAGACTCATCCCCTTGAACAATAGGCTCTAAGGTCACCGGTAGGATGGCGGGATATGGAATCATAAGATTTTGAGCATGAGTTCATACCCAATTGAGGTAAGGTTCCAAAGGGATGGAATTTTTATGCTCCAAAGTATTACTATCAATCTTCTTTACCACGCCTCAAGCGCGTATAAACGTCTGACAATAACCTTGCAGATTGTTGTCATAGTCGAACATAATACCCTGGATGAGCATGTCATGAGGACCGTCTCTTCGTGCATAACTAAACTGATGTAAGGATAGAGAAGGGTTATAAGTGATGCCTCCCCTAATGCCAAGGAGTGGCACATTAGGAAATTCTCTGCACCGATCAATGATAGAGACGTCTTCTTGAGAATGAGAACACCAATAGATATTAGAGTAAGAGAGAGACATCAACCTTTGATACCATCTTAAGCCTAACTCATTCTTCATTACTAATCGAGGAAGGTGTGAAATAAACCAGCTATAGAGAAAAGGTATGCAACACATAAGAGTTCCTCGTTTCTTCATAGTACGGGTGTGGAGAGAATGCAGAATAACGTCAAGCAATATAGGCACTGGATTATGAGTAAGGAAAATATTGATGGTGTTCACATCTATAAATTGGTCTGGATTAGGGAATAATACCAAACCATAGATCAGGAGGGCCAAGATATCCTCAAAAGCATGGAAACTCATGGCGTCTAGGAACAACTAAGCTTTCTCTATCAGAAACTTTGCAAGAAGACCTTTAACCCCACTTCTCCTTTCCTAATTAGATTCAATGTCAAATGGTTTTAGGTGTAAAGTTGTGGCAACATCTTCAGGCTTTAGATCTTGTTCTAAACCGGTGAAGGGTATCTGCTCCAATATAGGCACTCCAAGTAGCTTAGAGAATTCTTCTAACATGGGCACCAACTGATAATCGGGGAAAGTGAAGAAATGATGTTTAGGATCAAAGAACCGGAATAGGACGCTCATCATACCTTCTTCAAAACCAACAGTAACCAAATTGAGCAAGTGATTGTGTCTTTTGTTGAACTGAGAAATTTCAGGGACCCTTGAGACCAATTCTCTAAGCTTGGAAGGTATTCCTACGAAGTTGATCCGGATGGTATTTCTGCGAGCGGAAGCAATAACCTACAAAATAGAGAAGAGATAAATCCACAGGTACTTGAAATGGTTAATGCAAATGCTATATTATGATGTTTATGATGTTATGTTCATGCTTAAAACAAAATAACAAACACAAACAAGTCACACAAAGACCTTAGGTTTAAAGGCTTGCATGAGGTCTATAGGTAAGTACCCTTTTGAAGTTTAGTTGGATCAACCTGTCCTAGAAATAGTAACCGGGTTCTAAGAATCTCATATCATTGATCTTTCTCTCAGACA
Organism: Vicia faba; assembly: GCA_948472305.1. NCBI lineage: Eukaryota > Viridiplantae > Streptophyta > Magnoliopsida > Fabales > Fabaceae > Vicia > Vicia faba. The sequence goes on along the minus strand of CATIWC010000342.1, from coordinate 57,828 downwards.
TTGTTTCAGCTCAAGCATCTGAATTGCGACCGAAATATCCCGAAAGTCCAATCTCATTAAATGTAGTATCGAGTATCAACCAACTTTATTCTGCACTAAAGTCGGCCATCTCACTACTTTCTAATGACCAAGATGAGCCAATTTAAGGTTCTAAAGGTCAGTTAGTGCTTAATGACACTATGTGTAAGCCTAATGTTATCCTTGACTGACTCAAGGAACATTAGTACAAGCAAAAGTATCACACTAACGTAGCTATCATATCATCCATATCGGTATACACCGTACAACCTCCATGATTTATTGCTACTTACCTAATGGTGTTCCCCGATTCGGGTGTAGGATCTTTGCAAGAAAATACCCAAACAAAACCCTCAAATGTAAAGCAATCAAAGCACACAGTTTAAATCAAGTAAATGTGACCTAAGCTTTTAAGGTAACCCCTATTTTTAGGTAATGTTCCCCAGAAGAGTCGCCAGTTCTATAATACGGTGGAAGAACTAATTTGTTTGTTTTGCATTTTATCGTAAATGTCGCAGTTAGCAAGAGTCGCTACCGAATTTTATTTTATCAAATAAGGAAAGGTGAAAAGAACAGGAAAGACCTTTGATAGATTTTGAGTTCAAGGGGTAGGTTATGAAAAGGGAAGGTGTTAGCACCCTTTTCATCTGTAGTTATCTACGGGCTCTTAATCGCTTGCTCACTTTATTTGTTTTGTATGTGTGATTTTGAAAAAGTTTTGAAATGCCAAATAGCAAGGCAATTTGCTTTATGATAACTCTTGTATCAGTCCTCAAGAGTGTTGATAAAGCGTTTTGAAAATGTTTCTGAAAGTGTGAGGTGTGAAAAAGTGTTTTAAGTTGTGAGAAAGCAATTGACAGTAACTACCCACTCAAGGTCTTTCTTGTATTTTTCCTCATCCTTTAGATAGTGCTATCCATACCATTAGTTAGCAGGAAGCCCTATCTTTGGATGTTCGAGGGAAATGTGTAGGGTCGTCGTTATGGTCATCAAAGGTAACATGTAGGGATACCTTTAACAATTTGAAGGGACGTTGTGATCGGTGGAAATAGAACTGACTGTTTTTTAGCTGGTTTCGCGAAATGTCGCGGTAAGCAAGAGTCGCCACCGTCTTTTATGTTCTCCAACATGGAAAGGACAAAAGCACAGCAAAATTCCTTATTCGAGAATGTTTCTCGGTTCGGGAGGTAGATTTATAGAAAGGGAAGGTATTATCACCCTTTCTATCCGTGGTTATCCACGGGCTCTTAGGTACTTGCTCTTATGTTTTCAAAAGATTGTTTGCTTTTCAAGTGTGTGTGGGTTTTGAAAAAAGTTCGTTTGAAAAACTTCTAAGTAACTCTTGTATCAGTCCTCAAGAGTGTATGAAGTATGGTTTGAAAACTTTTGAAAGTGTAAGGTGTGAAAAGTATTTTTTTTTGTTTTAAAAAGAGCAAGTACCCATGAGTCATCTACCTACCCTAAGGAATTAAGCTGTGTAAGAGTCCTTTAGATAGTGCTATCCCACCATTGAGAGGTAGGTAGCACCATTGTTGGAGGTGTTCAGGTCAATTCGATTATGAGGGACATGTGTGGTCACCAAAGCAATGGTAGGATACCTTAGAAGTAACCCTAACATCCTAGATCCTTTTATTCGAGGCAACCGTTTCAAGGCAACTGGATCTTTAGACAAAGGGTGACCTCTAAGACGTCCTATACTTGATGACCACGTCGAGGCAACCAGTGAGGCGTACCCTAAGGGGTGGCATGTGCTTTGTGTGTTGTTTTTCAGTTAATGTTTTTGTACATGTTATTTGTGAGCTACTGATTGATTTTATTTACATACATTCTTTCATGCATTTAACAGTTAGGGGGTGCGGAAAGTATATTGCGGAAACATAAATTCTACGCTATTACAAGGCGCGGGTCTATACATCGCCAAAAATACAAAGACCCGTTTTGATAAATAAGTACGAGAAATTAAATAAAGCGATAAACCTAATTACTATTACATTCTTGAAAGCAATTACATAATAATCAAAATAAAGCAAATGCGCGCGAATAAAAATTAATCGGGAACGTTCTAGGGGTTTTGACCCTTTTAAGAAAAGAAATTGAATTTTTTTGTCTTTTTTTTTTGTTTGAATTAAATGCAATTAATAACTAATAATTAAACTAATTAATTAATTTATTAAAAGAAAATATTTTTTGTGTTTTTTATGTTTTTATGAAATAAAATAAAAGAATTAAAATTCTAAGTTAACCTAATTCTAAATTATTTTAGTTATTAAGAAAAATTAATTAAAGTTGCCTAATTAAACCTAAATCAATTTATTAGTATTTATGTACAAAATAATTACTTAAATTAATAAAGTATTTTTTTTGGTTTTATTGAATTTTATTGTGAAAAATTAGTTACGAGTTAATTAAATAATAACAGTTAATAAATATAATTAGTAAATAAAAAAAGAAAAGAAAAGAAAAAATGCAAGAACCATGGGGGTTTTGGGCCAGATTGGAGGGTGTGATTGGAATTTGAGGCCCATTTGAACCTTCAGCCACGTTGACTCTTTCTGGTTGCCTACGCCCATGTTGACTCCAGATTACCATGGTCCTCATGCTTGGCCCTTGGATTTGCACTGATGGACATTTGGCAGGCTGAGATGTGAGGCTTATGGTGCTCATCATTTGGGAATCTGCACAAGAATGCATTTGAAAAAATAATATTGGAATTATGGGGGGACCTGGGAATCGAACCCAGGTCCCAGAGATCACCAAGTGCATTGCCAACCACTACACCAATCCTGCGCGTTTGTTAGTAAACTGAGAACTAAACATTATATAATAAAAAAATGCGTTATATGCTGAAAAATGAAAAAGAGCGCGCGTGATTTGAATTGACCAATGCCTTGTTGCCACGCCCTTCGTCTTTAACCTTTTCATGTAAAACATAAAACACATAGCGGGGGTTTTAAACCCCCACAAAATGCAAGCATTTGAAAATAGCGATTAGGCGCTCGTGCAATATAAATTGGGCGCGAGGTATGTTTTAGACTCGTCTTGTCATGCTGATTTCAACCATGCATGTCTGGAGGGTTAATTTTACAGTATGGCAAAAACCCCAAATTGAAAACTCTGAAAACCTAGAACTCAACAATGGTATTTTGCGTTTTAAGGCACCATAATCCAATTAAGTCATATGGAAAGCTTCGTATGGATCCTATGAGCACAATGCAATCAATAAAAAGTGTTAAAAACGTATGAATGGATGATTGTGATTTTGAGAAAGAAGATAAACCGTGTGACTTGTATGGCACGAGTTCTTGAGGTTTTTGGCTTGTTCTTGGCTGCAAACGATTCATGGGGATGTAAGGAATGTGTTTGGATCAAAAGGGAGGTTTGAATTATGCTGCAAAGTGGTTTTCAGTTTGTGACTTTTCTCTTGAAATTTTGAAATTGGTTATGCTGCCTCTGAGTTTTCTAGGTCGTGTGTATTTTTTTTCCGTAATGCTTTCTCATGGCTTGTATTTATAGAGGAGATGGAGGGGACAAAGAAATAAGGCAAGAATCCAAGCCATAAAGCCATGCTTTCAAACCAAAATCCAACAAATTAAAAAGCTTCCAAAATTTGCAAAACTTTCCCTTTCTATGCTTACATGTATCTGGACATCTTGGCACAAATTCAAAATTTTGTGTACAAAAAATAGCTTGCACGAATTTGGCAGCTAGTAAATGGCATATAAAGGTCATTCAAACCACAAAGATCCCCTTTAATTAATTTTTTTGATTTTATTTGAATTTTATGGATTTAAAATGGATTAAATCAATAAAAATTAAATAAAATAGAAAAATTAATGTTTAATCTTGAAATTAATCATGGGACACGTGGGTGGCATGACAAGGCTGAATCAAGTGGAAAAAAGTGGGCCCTTTTGTCAAAAATTGAAGTTTCAAGGATAGTTGACTTTTGCCATTTCACAAAAATTTCCCAACTTCTCCAATGCATATCTTGCTCAATTTTGATCATATGAACATGTTCTTGGACATTTTGGAAAGTTCTTGGAGTCCTATAACCAATGCCTTTGGTCCCATGTCATTTTGATTTACCAATATCAAGTTATGGTCTTTGACTTAAAATGCCTTTTTGTTGACTTTTAAAAATGACCTATAATGTTGAAATTGATAACTTTTTGTGAGAGCATTTCTTGGACTTGGAATGTGAAGATGAGTTGTAGGAAATGTCCTCCCCTTCAAAATGAGCATTGGATGGGGTTTTTATGATGAACCATGAAAACGTTATGCCTTGGTCAAGTTACAGTTGACTTTTCAGCTGTCCAAAAATGGAAACTTTTGCATCTTGATGATTTTTGAGCCATTCTTGTGGAATCATGATCGAGATTTGATCCAATGATGATTGTGGCTTCAAAATAAGATGTTGACCAAAAACTTTTACTTTTGACTGCCAAATGACCATTTTGCCCCTGCAGTTGATTGTGAGGCAATTAGGGTTTTTGACTGTGCAACTTGACCTTGTGAGCCTTGAAACTTGACATGTAGGTGCTTGACAATGTATATGAGCATATGGGACTTGATTGAGCCCTTGAAAACCTCAACTTCCTTGCAGGAACCAAAACCCTAATTTTGACTGGCTTAGGAGGATGGTTTGACTGTGCAACCCTTGAGTAGACTTGAGCAAATTGAGATGATGCTTGTCAAAACTTTGAAGAATATGAGAGGGCAAATTTTGGGGTACAACAGACGTCATCATATATTTGTAGACAACTTCAACCGACAAGATCAAGGGACTATGATCTTTATGATGATATGTAATTGAGGGTTTTTGCTAATGGTATCCCTATGTTCGAGGGACATGACCATTGTTTTTCTGAGGCAACGAGAGAGGTTACCCTAGAGGTTAAGTGTGCAAGTGATTTAGTTCAGTTTATTTATCTTGCAATTAGGGTTAGCTATCGATTTCTTTTATGTCTTGCCATATAATCCTATTAATCTAAGCATTAACAGTAATAATAAAACAATAAAGCAAAAAGAAACGTCCTACACTATTACATGCTTCAGGAAGGGGGATACAAACCATAAAACTTTTGGGAAAAAACAGTAAGTAAACCCTAGTTAAAACTATTACAAACTGTGAGCAGATATAATATTTGAAAATAATAATAAGGAAAATAATAAACGCGCGAAGATTGAAAAGGGAACAAGTGTGAAAACCCTAAAATCTAATTGATTTAGAAAATGTTTTTTTTGGTATTTATTGAGAAAAGATTTGAAATTTTAACCTAATTCTAATTAATTTTAATTAAGGAAATAAGTCAAAATAATTAAATTAAATTAATTTGAAAAAAATTAATTTTAATTAAGAAAAATCCTAAGTCTATTTTTTTATGATTTTTTTGATTTTATGATTAAAATAAAAATGAACTATAAAATAATTAAAATAAAATAAAGTGATGAAATTAAAAAGAAATGGGTCTGATGTTATGAAGAAACTGGGGGTGTGCGCTGAAATTGTCTAGGCCCATAACACACAAGCCCAAACTCCTGCGTGGATCTCATGTTGCTTGTTCCTGAGGGTCCATCATGAGCTCTCAGATCTGGAGCGATGGATCTGATGTTGTGATGATCTGATGGTGATGGTGTGAGGACACATGGTGTGCACGCTAGAGCTTAAAGTGCTGGATCTGCAATATAATTGTTAGAAAAATAAATTTGCAAGAGGCAGGGATCGAACCCCTGCCCTTACACATAACAAAGCCTTAAGTGCGCAACCTCTATCATTGGGACGATGATACTTCCATTAACCTAAATGCAAAAAATAGATTTAATATTAAAACATGTCCTAACTGTTGAATATAAAACACACGCGCTCAGGTGGGGCCCTGGTATTTGGATGGATGAATAGGAAATGGCCACGCATCTCAGGGGAGTCAAACCACCATGCACGGTGGCTGACCATCATCTTCTCTGTTTGCATCAAAATTGGATCCTGCAAAATATGCCACATCAAAGTAAATAAAACATCCTACCCCACTTAGAATTTCCCTAAGAATCCAATGGTGGTGTCCGTTTGGCCTGAAAGTCCTTGTATCATTGAAAATGAAACTCGTCTGAAGCTTTTCCCTAACAATGGCAAATCTTCATCCTTGCGTCAAACCTCACATGTAATAGTTCTAAACACTCATAAATATTAGCATGAACATATGTATGTATAAACAATTCATTTATATTGCATGATCAAAAGATTTGAGTTCACGAAAGTATACCAAACAGGTGACACTTGAGGGAGAGCTTTTGGGCACGATTTGGCTTGAGTAATGGTTGAAACAAGCTCCTGAGAAACTCAGGGTGATAATGGAACATCTGGAATGGATTGAGGATGGCTGGATCGTGTGATACAAGTTGCACCTTTTCTTTGAAAAAATTTGGAACTTTGCTAGAGTTTGTGGAGGCAACTGCGCATTCTCTTTTGCTTGGGAGGTTGTTGTGTATATATAATGGATCACATTAGGTCAAAAATAATCATAAAAAATCAAATCTAATCATGGTTTTTAAGTTATGAAGATTTGATTCAAAAGTTTCTAAAACAAAACAATCTTTTCCTCCCTTTGTTTCACGCATTTTTGTACAGCAAGCTAAACTTCTTGAGCTTCTAATCTTGATCAGCAACGAAGTCCACACACATGCACCCCCCCCCCCCCTTCTTGCATTTTAAATTTGATTAAATTTGTATTTAAATGAATAATAATTCAAATAAATAAAAATATAAATCACAATGGTGCAAGGATAGGTTTATAGGTCCTTGGTTATGTCATGAACCTGTTTGAACCTAAAAAATTAGGTCCATCAACTCAAAAATGCGATTTTGCCCAAATTTGACTTCATGCATTTTTCACAAATTTTCCAAACTTGTGCAAACCATAACTTGCTCAATTTTTATCTTTTGAAGATGATCTTATACTTTTTGGAAATATCAAGATGTACTCTACAATATCCCTTTTTATCAATTTTGCATTTGGAGAGTATATCTTAATGTAAATTTCCTTGACATAAAGTGCCTTTTTGTTGACTTTTAAAAGACCTGTAATGTATTGGCTCATATCTTTCCAATGATGCATTTTTTGGACTTGGGAATAAAAACAAAGTTGTAGAGGATTGAATTCCTATTAAAATTAGCTTTGGTTAGGTTAATGGATGAAGCATGTGTAAGTTATGTCTGGTCAAAGTTCAGTTGACTTCTCCTAAGGAAACCCTAATTTAGTACCTTTTGATTCTTGATGATTTGAGAACTTTCCTTGAGGAATCATGATCAACCCTTGATCAAATGATGAATTTCACTTCAAAATGTTAATGTTAACCAAAAATATTGAAGTTGGACTGTATATTAACCACAATTGACTTTTGACCTAATACAGTTAATTTTCAGTCATCTGATCAATTGACTGAGAAAACTTGTGATGTAAGGCATGAAACTTAGCATGAGCATTCTTTTATACATTTAAGGAACCATGGAATCCACTTGAGGCCTTTGAAACCCAAACTTCTTTGTGAAAAGTGAAACCCTAGTTGGAAATTCATTGCTTAGGAGGAGAATTTGTCTGATCAATTCTTGGACCACCTTGAGCCTTTGAGAACCCTAGGAGTATGTCTTGAATAAAATGAGAGGACAAACTTTGGGGTACAACACTAAGTCTAAGTAATTTGTTTAGAAAATAACTTGAATGTTAGTATTAATTAAGAAAATGTTCTAAAATGTAAAAAGAAATAATAAAATTTAATTTAATAAAATAAAATGCCTAAATTAAAACATTTTAATTTAATTAAGAAAAATATTTTTTTGGTGGTTTTTGGTTAAATAAAATAAAATAAATAAATAAAACAATGAAAATATAAAAAGAAATAAAAAGAAATGGGTTGGGGTGTTGAAAAGTAAATAAGGGTTAAAAGTTAGCAAACATGTCCAAACTTGTTTCTTTGTTTGAAATCAGAAAACAAAATAAAAAAATAAAAAATAAAAAATGGATCATTGGGTCTACGCTGTTTTTAGTAGAAAGGGGGTATGAGAAAGCAAAAACAAAAAATGATGAGGCCCAAATTGGAGGAGCCCAGCGCCTGTTTGGGATCCCGTATGGTCAGCCTTTTGAGGTACACCATACACTTGCCTTGTGGTGTGCTGGGTTCAATCATACAATGATTAAATGGTGATGAGATGAGGGCACTTGATACACGCGCATGGCTTGTATGCATGGAACCTGAAATCAGAAAATATGAAGAAAAAAAAACAAAAGGGTACCATTGGAGCTCGAACCAAGGTTCCTATAGGGTAATGCCTTACGCGCACTTCTCTTGCACTTGGGGTGGCTGTTTCATCCATGTATAAAAAAAAAACTATTAAATATAAAATAAACTCGTTCCTAATATTTTGAAATTCATCTTCAACCTTGCGGGTGTTATCCGGTGGAAGAACTGACTTGGGCGTTTTGTGTTTGTTCGCAATTGTTGCAGATAGCAAGAGTCGCCACCGACTTTTCTTTTATCCAATAAGTAAAGGTTGAAAAGAACATGAAAGACCTTTCGAGATTATTTCTTGAGTTTGGGGGGTAGGTTATGAAAATGGAAGGTGTTAGCACCCTTTTCATCCGTAGTTATCTACGGGCTCTTAGTTTCTTGCTAGATCACTTGCTTTGTTTGAAAATATGCTCGGTAGTTTGGGTTTGAAAATATTTAGAAAAACGTCTTTGTAATGGTTCTCGTCTCTTAAGAACACGTACAAAGTGTTGGTTTTTGAAAATAGTTCAAAAAGGTGTTTGTGGAAGATATTTTTGAAAGGTATTTTGAAAAGTGCCTTTGTAATGATTCTCGTCTCTATAAGAATGCGTACAAAGAGCTTTGTCTTTTGAAAATGTGTCAATGGAAAGTGTTGGTGTGGAAAAACGTTTTTGTTGTGAGCAAGCGAGCAACTATGAGCATCCTACCTACTCAAAAGTTATGTGTTCTTTTCCTCCTCATTTAGATGTTTCTATCTCACCATTGATTTGGTAAGAAGCCCCACCATTGAATGTGAAGGGACTGGCGTGGGTCGTTTGTATAGTCATAGAAGACAACCTATGGGACGTTTTATCAATGTCGTTAGGGACTAGATCGTTTAACGAAGGCAACATCGAGGGTCATCGAGGAGCTACGATCTTTTATCGAGAGTCTTTGCTAAAACGCCCATATTCGAGGGACATGACTATTTTCCGAGGCAACAAGTGGGATTACCATAGAGGTGCATGTGTGAATAGGGTGTTTGATTGCATGCATTTAGTATTTTGATTTTGGGTTGTATACTTGTTGGTTTTATCTTGCCATACATCCTAATTACTAACATTTGTATAAAGCAATAAATATGCAAAAAATAAATATCCTACACTATTACAACCATATTGAATAGCAATAAAATGTAAAGGCAAAACAAAATAAAAGAAGGGAAAATGAGCTTTTCGATCCAGGCAGCAGCGTCCCTTCGATTATGCTTTTCTGGCTCCTTTCGATTTGGGCCTAGCAGCTAGCGTGAGATGGAGCCTTCAATTCTGCCTTTTTGTTTCCTTCAATTGCATGAATGTTAGGGTGAGCAAGTAACCTTCGACCATGACCTTTGTTCTTCTTTCGATTGAGGCCTGGCAGTCAACGTGGGTGTATCCTTCGATTACGTCATTTTGTGCTTCCTTCGATTGGCCTGGAAGTCAGTGTGTGGTGAAGCCTAAGGCCACACTCTTTGTTCTTCTTGCAACTGTGAAGCAGCCAGGGGTGAAGCCTAAAGCTTCAATTCAATAAACTTGTTTTATTTTCATTTTTGTTTGAGTTTGTACAGGTTAGTTGTAACATACATTTGAACAAGAAAAAACAAACAAAAAGGGCAGAAACGAAAAGGCAAACAAATGATATTTACATGTTATGTTTGAAAGGAAAAGCTTAAGCTTAAGAGGACTTACCTTGATTGATGCTTGGGTGTGTGGGTTGTACCTTTAGCTGATGTCCTGGATGCTCTTAGATTAGAAGGAAAGAAACAGGTGTGGTGTTCCTTTAACTGGATTCGAAATTCAAGAAGAGTGGGGTTGTGTTTATTATTTCTGGATTCAAAGGAGAAGAACAGGTGTAGTGTTCCTTCTGCTGGATTCGAAAGAAAAACAAAGCACGGGGTTGTTCCTGGATTCGAAAGGGAAAAGAAACAGGTGTTGTGTTTCTAGTGTTGGATTCGAAAGGGACAGAAACAAAGGTATGGTCTTTCGATCTGGGTTTGATAATGTGTTAAGTGTTTGATGATTTTCACACAATCAAAGTTTTTTCCAGCTACCAAAAGCCTCTGGATGTGTTGTCCAGCCCCTTAGGTGTGTTGTGGAGCCTCTTATTTATAGATGAAGTTGGCTGAAGTTTAGGAGGGAAAACAAAACAATTTGAACAAATTGGGGATACTATTTTTGTAGCTTTCGAGGGGCACTCTTGTATGCCATTTGTGTGCAAGAATAGGGGCAGCATTGCAGGACTGCTGTGCAGCAGTTTTGGAGCGTTATGGCCAGTATAGCTGGCTTGGACTTGTAGGAAGCATCTTTGAATATTTCATATTTTAGTTTTGATCTCATAGGTCCAACCTTTGACCAGACTCCTCTTCAGACAACAATATTTGTTTCCAATCAAAGTGTCTTTCAAATGGGCCATTTTTGTATGTTCCTTCGAATGTTCCAGTTGTCAGTGTCATAGCGCAGAACCTGTGTGGGTCGAAACAAACTGTTTCCAAGGGAGATACTGCCCAGTTAAAGCTAGCATGAAAGTACACAATGCTTTGTGGGTGCCATTGCCTTGTGAATGCTATCCATGGGGAAGCTTTTGCCTTGTGCGGGAAGTCCTGGCTTTTGTGAATCGAAGGAATCACGCAAGGGGAAAATGGCTTCTGAATTGAAGGAAAGATGCATGAGGCCATTACCTTCTGAATCGAATGACACTTTAATAAGTTTATTTCCCTCTGAATTGAAAGAGACCAACATTAAGCCATTAACTTCTGACTCGAAGGGAGCTTTCAGAAGGCTCTTGCCTTCTGAATCGAAGGAAGCTGGTATGGAGCCACTAATCTCTTGAATCGAAGGACACCAACAGGAGGCCTTTTTCTTCTGAATCGAAGGAAGCCTAGATGCCCAATCGAAGGATGAATCAAGCTTGCTCGAAGGAATCCTATATTCCCAATCGAAGCTAGAATGAACCGAAGGAAGCTTGTTTTTCTTTTAAAAAAATCATTTTTATCTGCTTTTCTCTTTTTGTCTGCTTTATACTTGCACAAGCTTGAGTTTTGAAAATACTTGAGAAAAGTGAGGACAAATTTTGGGGTACAACAGTTGCCCCTATTCAATCTTCTTAAATCGGAAGAGTTAGATTGGCGAGTCTGCCATTCGTGACTTGAAGGTGGAAGATGATTGAACACTAGAGTGCCCAGAAATTTGCACTCGTTGATATGGTGGTTGGTTGTGTCGGGAATGGGCTTAAAGATGCCACCCAAAAGTTATTGTTGACAAAAATTACACTAAGTCTAAGCTTGACTTCAACTGGAAAAGAATCAGAATAAATGTTTGGAGCGCTTTATCTTAACCAGAGAAAGTGTCTACCGTAACGAAATCAGGAAAAACCATTGATCGATTTAAACTGAACCAACAGAGGTATGAATAATCTTTAACTAGAAGAGAATAAGAATAAATCTTTGGAGCGATTTAACTGAACCAGAGAAAGTATCTACCGGAACAGAATCAGGATAAACCATTGATCAATTTAAACTGAACTAGCAGAGGTCTTGAATAATCTTTGACTGGAAAATAATCAGAATAAATCTTTGGAGTGATTTAAAATGAACCAGCAGAGGTCTTAAATATTATTTAATTGGAAAAGAATCAGAATAAATCTTTGGAGCGATTTATCTGAACCAGAGAAAGTGTCTACCGGAACGGAATCGGGATAAACCATTGATCAATTTAAACTGAACCAGCAGAGGTCTTGAATATTCTTTAACTAGAAAAGAATCGGAATAAATCTTTGGAGTGATTTATCAGAAACATAGAAAGTGTCTACCGGAACGGAATCAGGATAAACCATTGATCGATTTAAACTGAAACCAGCAGAGGTCTTGAATATTCTTTAACTGGAAAAGAATCAGAATAAATCTTTGGAGCGATTTATCTGAACCAGAGAAAGTGTCTACCGAAACAGAATCAGGATAAATAATTGATCAATTTAAACTGAACCAACAGAGGTCTTGAATATTATTTAACTGGAAAAGAATCAAAATAAATCTTTGGAGCGATTTATCTGAACCAGAGAAAGTGTCTACCAGAACGGAATTAGGATAAACCATTGATAAATTTAAACTGAACCAGCAGAGGTCTTAAATATTCTCTAACTGGAACAGAATCAGAATAAATCTTTGGAGAGATTTATTTGAACCAGAGAAAGAGTCCACTGGAACGGAATCAGGATAAACCATTGATCGATTTAAACTTAACCAGTAGAGGTCTTGAATATTCTTTAACTAGAAAAGAATCAGAATAAATCTTTGGAGCGATTTATCTGAACCAGAGAAAGTGTCTACCGGAACGGAATCAGGATAAACCATTGATCCATTTAAATTGTACCAGTAGAGGTCTTGAATATTCTTTAACTAGAAAAGAATCCGAAAAAATCTTTGGAGCGATTTATCTAAACCAGAGGAAGTCTCTACCCGAACAGAATTAGGATAAACCATTGATAAATTTAAACTGAACCAGCAGAGGTCTTAAATATTCTTTAATTGGAAAAGAATCAGAATAAATCTTTGGAGTGATTTATCTGAACCAGGGAAAGTGTCTATTGGAACAGAATCAAGATAAAACATTGATCGATTTAAACTGAACCAGCATAGGTCTTGAATATTCTTTAACTGGAAAAGAATCAGAATAAATCTTTAGAGCAATTTCTCTGAACCAGAGAAAGTGTCTACCGGAACGGAATCAGGATAAACCATTGATCAATTTAAACTGAACCAGCAAAGATCTTGAATATTCTTTAACTGGAAAAGAATCAGAATAAATCTTTGGAGCGATTTATATGAACCAGAGAAAGTGTCTACCGGAATGGAATCAAGATAAACCATTGATCAATTTAAACTGTACCAGCAGAGGTCTTGAATATTCTTTAACTGGAAAAGAATCAGAATAAATCTTTGGAGCGATTTATCGGAACCAGAGAAAGTGTCTACCGAAACAGAATCAGGATAAACCATTGATCAATTTAAATTAAACCAACAGGGGTCTTGAATATTCTTTAACTGGAAAAGAATCAGAATAAATATTTGTAGCGATTTATCTGAACCAAAGAAAGTATCTACCGGAACGGAATCAGGATAAACCATTGATCGATTTAAACTGAACCAGCAGAGGTCTTGAATATTCTTTAATTGGAAAAGAATCAGAGTAAATATTTCGAGCGATTTATCTGAACCAGAGAAAGTGTATACCGGAATGAAATCAGGATAAACCATTGATCAATTTAAATTGAACCAGCAGAGGTCTTGAATATTCTTTAACTGGAAAAGAATCAGAATAAATCTTTGGAGTAATTTATCTGAACCAGAGAAAGTGTCTACCAGAACAGAATCAGGATAAACCATTGATCAATTTAAACTGAACCAGCAGAGGTCTTGAATATTCTTTAACTGGAAAAGAATCAGAATAAATCTTTGGAGTGATTTATCTGAACCAGAGAAAGTGTCTTCCGGAATGGAATCAGGATAAACCATTGATCAATTTAAACTGAACCAGCAGAGGTCTTGAATATTCTTTAATTGGAAGAGAATCAGAATATATCTTTGGAGAAATTTATCTGAACCAGAGAAACTGTCTACCGGAACGGAATCAGGATAAACCATTGATCGATTTAAACTGAACAAGCAGAGGTCTTGAATATTCTTTAACTGGAAAAGAATCAAAATAAATCTTTGGAGCGATTTATCTGAACCAGAGAAAGTATCTACCGGAACGGAATCAGGATAAACCATTGATCGATTTAAACTGAATTAGTAGAGGTCTTGAATATTCTTTTACTGGTGTTGTACCCCAAAATTTTCCCTCTCAATTATCAAGGCCTTTCTCACAAGGATTCTCAAGGTTCAAGCTTGCACAAGTACTTTGGAAACTATCAAAAAACGGAGAAAACAGATAAAAATATTATTTTGACAAAAATTGGAGAAATACAAGTGTTCTTCGTTTCAGCTCTTTCGATTAGCCTTTAGGCCTCTTTCGATCAGCATCCTTCGATTGACTCTTGGCCTCCTTCGATTGCTCAAAATGGATGATAGCGTGCCTCTTTCGCATGGGCGTGTGACTTCTTGTTGCAGGTTTCGTTTGTGACTTTTGCTGCCTACACTGCTTGCCTTGAAAACCATGTTTGCTGGCCACAAGTGCCCCCTGCAAGGCAAAAAACCCTCTTGATGATGTCCTTCAATCCAGGAGGAAAAAGCCTCTTTCGATCACACATTCTTCCCTTGCACGCCTTTTTCATTTGGGGGAGTGATTTCTCCAACGTTGCAAGCTTCGATTGAGCCTTCCATCCCTGGCACACATCCTTCGCTTGGGGGTGTGAATCCTTGGGCACAAGTGTTTCGTCATTCTTTCGTTTGGCCATATGGCCCCTTTGTAGGTAAATTTGAGTGGGAAGGATTTCCTGTTAGAAATGGCCTGTTCCAAGCATACAAACTCTTCACTATGTCATTGCCTCAGGCGAAGAAAGCATCTGGGTGGTGCATTCGAAGAGTTTTGTCAGGCATGTCAAGATGTCCCCAATCGAAGGACATATATTACTGATCCATCGCAAGAGCATTAATTTGGCCCATTCGAAGGATTGTCTAGGGAAGTCATTCGAACGTCACTTCGATTGAAAAAGGAGATGGTTACTGAAAGTCTGGTCGAAAGGTGAGGCTAGGGAGTCAAGACAAAAGGATGAGAGGCCAAAGGCATTTGTTGACTAAGTCTCATGCACTGCCAGGCTAGGGCCTGATTCCCTGGCCATAAAACGCCAAAACTATTGCACAGCAGTCCTGCACTGCTGCCCAATTCCTTGCACCAAAATGGCAATAAAGCACTGTCCCTCGAAAGCTACAAATACAGCATACCCCTTTTGTTTGAATTTTTTTGTTTTCCCTCCCAAAGCATCAACCAAGCCACATCTTTGTTTTTTTTAACTCCCAAACCTTTTCTCTATAAATAGAGGAACCATTGACAAAGAAAAGGGCCCAAATTTTTACTAAGAGAGAAAAATCATAAAAAATCCTCAAGCAAGAAAACTCTAGCAAAAATTCTCAAAAACTCTTAGACACTTCCCAATGTTTTATTCCTAACACTCTTAAGAAAAACTCATACCCTTCATACATTGGTGGATCCTTCGATTCACTCTCCAACAGCCAGATAACCAGCCTTCGATTTATCCTTTAGACTGTTATATAATAACTTTCAATTCACTCACCACTATTAAACTCCCTCCTTTGATTCAGTGACGGTTCAAGCAAGGTGGTGATTGAACTAGCCTCAGGAAGACCCCAACGAACTTCCATTCATCACCAAGGAAGTCACTTACAGTTTCCTTTGATTTAAGCGCTTCAAGAGGTAAGTTCACTCTAAACTTAGAACCATTTCATTTTTATATTATGTGTGCATACCAATAAAAAATGTAGATATTTCATCTAGGGAGTTTGACCATGTTTCAATCTTCGATCCTGAATGCCTATATGTTGAAAGTTTTGACCCTAACTGTTTAGACTTTGGACTTTTGAGACCCGTTAATCTTGTGCTAACCCATGGCCTGTAGCTTTGAAAGTTACACTTGAGTGTTGTGTTTTAAAAGTTTAAAACAGGTTCTCTGTATCCTTTGATTGGCTAAGTATTCAAGCCCTTCGAATCTCAACCTAAGGGCCTAGCACTCCTGCAGTCGAAGGAAGCAGCAAGGAGCCTGAGGCAAAGAGTGTACTTCACGTTGACCCCAGGCCTCAAACGAAAGAAGTAGCCAGGAGGATGTCCACACTGACTGCCAAGTCTCAATCGAAAGAAGCAGGAGAAGGGTGAAATTGAAAGACACGACCTTACTGACTCCAGGCCCAAATCGAAAGAAGTCAGGAAGGGCAGAATCGAAGGGTGTCTCTTCCCATATCGAAAGGATCATTTTTATTCCTTTTATTTTTGTTTTGTCTTTACATTTCTTGCTCTTCAATATGGTTGTAATAGCGTAGGATTTATTTTTTTGCATTTTTTATTACTTTCGCACAAATGCTAGTAATTAGGATGTATGGAAAGATAAAAACAACAAGTAAACAACCCATAATCAAAGACTAAATACATGCAAATCAAACACATTATTCACACATGCACCCCTTAGGTTAATTCCACTTGTTTCCTCGGAAAATGCAATCATGTCCCTCGAGTATGAGACACTCTAACAATTGTCCCTTCGATAAACAAAGATCGTAGTCCCTCGATGACCCTCGATGTTGCCTTTGATAAAACGATCTCGACCCTTATGAAATTGCTAGAGCGTCTCACAAGTTGCCTTCAATGATTGCATACGATGACCCGCGCCTGTCCCGTTTAAACATCCTAACACAAGGTTGTTCACCAAATACAATGGTGAAACAACACTGTTAAAAGGGTTAAAAAATATGAGAAAGATCTTTGAGTAAAATTAGGGTAGATAGCTCTTAGTTACTTGATCAAACTTGCAAAACATCCTTGCCATTTTTCAAACACACATCTCAACACAATTTTGAAACAAACTTTCAAAAACATTGAAACATCTTTTCAAAAAGACAAACACCTTTGTAAAACATTCAAACGAATTGTTACAAAGGTTGCCTAGACAAGGCATCTTTTTCAAAACATTTTCAAAAACCACACACACAAAGCACCATTTCAAACAATTGAAAAGCAAAGGCAAGTGATCTAAGCAAGTAACTAAGAGCCCATGGATAACCATGGATAGAAAGGGTGCTAATACCTTCCCTTTCTATAATCTACTCCCCGAACCCAAAAAAACATCTCAAAGGTCTTTCCTGTGCTTTTTGACCTTTCCTTAGGATAAAATAAAAAGTCGGTGGCGACTCTTGCTAAACCGCAACATTTGCAAACACAAACTCAAAACCAAGTCAGTTCTCCCACCGTATCACAGAACCGGCGACTCTGTTGGGGAGTATTTTTTAAGTGGAGTAACCTTAGGGCTTAGATCACCCTTTTGCATGATTATTGTTTGCTTTGATTGCTTTACATTTTGGTTCTCTTGTTTGGGCTTGAAATCCTCCACTCGGATTTGGGGAAACATTCATAGATAGCAATACATTGTGGAAACTGTGTGGGGTATACTGACACGGTTGAAGCAATAGCTATATTAGTGCAACATATTTGTGAGTACCGGTAGCCTTTGAGTCAATCAAAGAGAATACGGGGCCGCTGAGTGATGTCATTAAGCACTAATGAACTAGAACCTTACTTGACCATCTTGGCCTTTTATTAGGGGTAGTGAGATGACCGGCTTTGGTGCAGTCCGAAGTTGGTAGATACTCGATACTACACTCATTGAGGGTTGTTTTCTTGGAATATTTTGGTCGCTAGTTAAGTGGCTAAACCAAAACAATGAACATAGAAAACAATCCAATGATATTGAGCTCCTTAGAACCCGGTTATTATTTATAGGACAGGTTTTGAGCCAACTAAACTCAAGAGGGTACTTACCTATGAAACCTCATGCAAGCCTGAAACTAGGGTTTTGTGTGATTTGCTTGTACATGTGTTTGTGCATACATCATGAACATCATAAAGCATCATATGCATCCGCTAACCATTTCAAGGGTTTGGATCTTCATCTTTGTTCTTGTTTTGTAGGTCATGGAATCTCTTCGCAGGAAAACAATTCAAGTCAACCTTGTGAGAATCCCTCCTCAACTCAAGGAGCTTACATCCAGAATTCCAGAAAATTCTCTCTTCAGTGAAAGACATGGTAGACTTCTCAACCTAGTCAACACCAGCATTGAAGAAGACATGGTGAAAGTGTTGTTCCAGTTCTTTGACCCCCTTCACCACTGTTTCACATTCCCTGATTACCAATTGGTGCCTACTTTGGAGGAATTTTCTCAACTCCTTAGAATTCCTATTCTTAATCAACTACCCTACAACGGTACGGAAAAAGAACCAAAACCTGAAGATGTTGCTCAAGCACTGCACTTGCAACCATCTGACATCAAGGGGCATTGGGAAACCAAAAGTGGTGTCAAGGGCTTCTTGGCAAAGTTCTTGTTTGAGAAGGCACAAGAGTGTTGGAATTCCCTGGATCTGCAAGCCTTTGAAGAGATTGTGGCACTCCTTATTTATGGGTTGGTCATGTTCCCAAACCCTGACCAACTTATAGATGTGAATGCTGTCAAGATTTTCATGTCTAAGAATCACATACCTACATTACTTGGGGACATCCTCCACTCATTTCACACACGAACAATGAGGAAAAGGGGTGTTCTCATGTGTTGTACTCCTCTTCTGGCAAAGTGGTTTATTTCTCACCTTCCACAATCAGTTCTGAAAAATGAGCAGGGTTTAAGGTGGTCACAACGGTTGATGACCCTCACACATTCTGATGTACATTGGTGTTCTCGGTCCAGATAAAATGTCATCCTCATTGATCGTTGTGGTGAATTCCCTAATGTCCCACTACTCGGTATTAGGGGAGGCATCACCTACAACCCATGTCTAGCCTTGAGACAATTTGGATATGCTCGGAGGGATGGCCCTCATGACATGCTGATTCCTGACCTAGTTTTTGACTTCGACAATGATGCGCAAGGGCTTCGACAAAGGTTCATCAGAGCTTGGAGGATACCTAACAAGGTGGATAGTAAGACACTGGGGCACAAGAATTCCATCCCCCTTGAGCCTTACCTCAAGTGGGTGCGAACCCGCTACCAGAATCTTATGATGCCATATCCTCACATTCTCCCCTTGATTAAAGAGCCTATTAAGGAAGGAGAGGTTCCATACACCATCCTATATCCTGGCATGCCAACATCATGGGAGGAAATGCAAAAGAGTTGGATCCAACTCAAGGAAGAACGGGATACTTTCGAAGCCAGCTTCTATGCCAGTGAGAAGAAGGTTTTAGAGCTCACCCGCCGACTTCACGAGGAGGAAAATCTCAACACTTACATCGCACCAAAAAGGATGCGCAACGTCTTTTTACCTTAAGAAGCTTTGTAATATTTGGCCCATGGGGCATTTATGTACTGACAAAATTTCTTATTAATATGACGTGTGTTCTTTTGTCTGCAACAACTTTGAATTTCTAAATCCTTTAATGTATTATATGAATAAACATATCACTCATCATATGCACAAACAGGTCTTCAAGCCAGGTTTCCTTATCTTTCTGCTGTTTATTTCAGCAAGATGGATTTGGAGCAAACAGTGAAGGACCTACAGGCACAAAATTCACAATTTCAATAACTCCTCATGACCTTGGCAAAGGGTCAGGAGGATCTCAAAGTTCTGCTAGAGAAGAGTAAAGAGAAGAAAAAGAAGAAGAGAATTGGGGTAGCTACACTGGGAAGAAGATTTGAGAATGAAGCTAGGAGAGTTCTGGAGTTCCCCTCAACGTCTGACGAAGGGACTGGCAAGGGAAAAGGAGCTGCAGTACCCTCTGAGTCTGAGGTTGAAGAGGAAGAGGTTGAAGAGGATGAAGATTATTCCGAGCAACAGTACCCTCCTGCGGATGACAGGTATAAAAATCTGGAAGAGCGGTTAGCAGCCATGGAAGTACAAAGGGTTCCCGGGCTAGACTTTGAAGAGTTGGGATTGATTGCTGGGATTGTTATCCCTCCTAAGTTCAAGGTCCCAACATTCGCCAAGTACGACGGTCTATCTTGTCCTAAGATGCACTTGAGGTCGTATGTTAGAAAGATCCAGCCACATTCATCCGACAAAAACCTTTGGGTGCACTTTTTCCAAGACAGCTTGTCTGGCACTCAGTTAGATTGGTTTTATCAGCTCGAGAGGTCAGAGGTCCACAATTGGGAAGACTTGGCAGCTGCTTTTTATCGTCAGTATCAGTACAATGCTGATTTGGCGCCGACCCATACTCAGCTATAGAGTATGGGAATGGCTTCAAATGAAGGGTTCAAGGAGTACGCCCAGAAGTGGCGCGACCTGGCTGGAAGGGTGCAGCCACCGCTATCAGATAGGGAATTAGTCAACATGTTTTTGAGGACCCTATCTGGCCCTTTCTTCAACCATCTAATCGGAAGCTCTTCTGCGGGATTTACTGAGTTGATTTTGACTAGCGAGAGGGTGGAAGCCGGTATCAAGAGTGGAAAAATTCAAAAGGATGCTTACGCATCCACAACGGCTAGAAAACCTTTCCCAGCCAAGAAAGAAGAATTTGCTGTGTACACTCAGAAAAATCGGGAAAGAGAGGAACGTCGGCCAACAGTGGGGGCCGTATTAATACAGAAGTCCGCATCAGACCAACTTAGAAACAGTCAACCGAGGAATGATCAGCCCAGAACTTATCAGCAAAGGCCACCACGGCAGTTTACTCCAGTAAATATGACACCTGCTCAGATCCTTCCACATCTCCTGAAATTGAACCTTGCTAATTTAAAAGAAGCGCCAAAGAATGTAAATACCACTTCCCCATATTATCATCCCAACGCAAAGTGTGCTTACTGTTGTACCCCAAAATTTGCCCTCTCATGTTTCCCAAAGTCTTCCCCCTGCATGGTTGATCACAAACTCTTGCCTAAGGAAAAGGAAAATTTTTGAGTGTTGCTTCAAGTACATTTCGATTGGCATTCTGAAAGACCCTTCGATTGGTGTTCTGAAGGAGCCCTTCGATTGGCATTCTGAAAGGCCCTTCGATTGGTACTTTGAAGGGACACTTCGATTTGCATTCTGAAAGACCTTTCGATTGGGATTCTGAATGAGCCTTTCGATTGGCACCCTGGGCCAGGCCTTCGATTGGCATGCCAAGGGATCCTTCGATTTAGCATTGTGTCAAGGCAGCTTCGACAGGCATGTTAACCATGTCCTTCGATTAGCATGAACAACACCTTTCAATTGGCCTGTTAACAAAGCCTTTTGATTGGAATTTTAATTAGCACCCTTCGATTGATCCTTGGACAAGGGCCATTCGAAGGAGATCATCAAGAAGGCACTCAAATCAAAAGTGTCCAGGTTCATTCAAGAGACAGGAATATTTCAAAAAAAGGAAAACTTTTAATGTGTCCGTTTCATGTCTCATGGCATTTAATGGCCTGTTTAATGGTTGTCTCTTGCCATTACTGCACCCTCACACCCCTATAAATACAGAGGCCAGCATACATATCAAAGACACAAAAAACTCTGCACGAAAAAACAGACAACAGGAGAACAAAAAACATTGGAGTTACACTGCAAAAAGTTGTCTACATCCAGGAAGTGTCCAAATCAAAAGTGCCTACATCCAGGAAGTGCCTGGATCGAAAGTGCCTGCGCCCAGAAATCCCAGATTGAAAGTGCTCCCATCCAGCCAGTGCCCAAATCGAAGACTCAATCTGCAGGTAAGAAAGGGTAAATTGTCCAACTTTACATTTGCATAAACACATTATTACTTGTTGTTACCTTTGATCTGCCATCTTAGACAGGATCGAAAGGCCTGGGTTTGGCGCCCATGTCATATTCTTCGTTTGCCAACACTTGCTGCAGACATAGCCTGAAGAGACCCAGCAAGCATAGGATCGAAGGGATTGGGGTTCAATACCCAGGCCCTGCATTTTATTTCGCTAACATACTTTTGCAGAAATAACATCCCAGATCGAAGGAGACACCTTCTCTGGATCGAACCCATTAGCATGCTGGATCGAAAGAGGCATCTCATTCCTGGATCGAAAGCCATGACCTCTATGATCAAAAGACAATCCTCTTCCCTGGATCGAAGGCTACTCACGCCTTACTGTCTGGCCCAATCGAAAGGACCAGGATCCTCTCTGGATCGAAGCTTCCATTCCCTCCCTGGGTCGAAACTCCTTTTTTCCCCTGGATCGAAGGATCCCCCTTGTACTTTATTTTTGTTTTTTTCATAGACTTCTATTTATCTTTTTTAATTAACATTAAAATCAAAAAACCACAAAAACATTAGGCTAGTTCTTTTTCTATTAAATTAACTTTATTAATTAACCTTTTAATGATCTTAACATTTTTCCAAAACTAAAATTAAATAGATTTAGATCATTTTCCCAAAATAAAATAAAACAACAAAAAGATTTTATTCTTAGGATTTTTAGAGTTTATTTTCAGATTCATGCGCACTTATTTTATTGTAACTGCTTATTGGTTTGTAATAGCTTAAATTAAGACTTCTACTTTTACTGCTTTACTTCCGCAATTTTTGGACATGTAAATAATCCCCCTCCCCGAAGCCTTGTAATAGCGTAGGATTTACAATTCTCGCACTTTAAATTCCTGTACATATATTAACTGTTTAGATGTATGCTAACTAGGATTGCATGGCAAGATCTATCTTAATTTAAAATCAACCACAGCTCACCATAACATGTACAAATATAACATAAACTGAAAATTGATACACTTGCACATGCCACTCTTAGGGTACACCTCACTTGGTTGCCTCAAACGTGGTCATTAAGTATAGGATGTTTTAGAGGTCGTCCTTCTGTCCAAAGATCAAAGTTGCCTCGAAATGGTTGCCTCGATAAAAATGATCTAAGACATTAGGATTACCACTAAGACGTCCTAACGTTGCTTTAGTGACCACACGTCCCTAAAATCGAATTGACCCGAAAACTCCAGCGACGGTGCTACCTACTCCTCAATAGTGGGATAGCACTGTCTAAAGGACATTTGCACAATTAAATTCCTTTTTGAGTAGGTAGAGGTTCTTAAGTACTTGCTCCTTTTAAAAACAAAACAAAACTTTTCGCACCTACACTCTCTTCAAAGACAAAACTCTTTTCAAAACCCACAAACACAAAGAAAAGCAAACTTTTGAAAACATAGTGAGCAAGTACCTAAGAGCCCGTGGATAACCACGGATAGAAAGGGTGCTAACACCTTCCCTTTCTATAATCTACCTCCCGAACCCGAGAAACATCTCGAAAAGGAATTTTTTTGTGCTTTTGTCCTTTCCCTTGTTGGATAAAATAAAAGACGGTGGCGACTCTTGCTTACCGCGACACTTTGCGAAAACAAACGCAAACGCGAACCAGCATTCCAAAACAGTCAGTTCTCGTTCCCACCAATCACAGAACTGGCGACTCTGCTGGGGATATTTATAAGTGAGGTGTACCTTAGGATTAGATCACTTGTGTTTTCAATTGTATGCTTTGTATGCTTTAAATTTTGTGGGTTTGTATCGGAGTTCTATAGATCCTAACCTGGATCTGGGGATACCCTTTAGGTAAGTAGCAACAAACTGTGAGGGAACTGTGCGGGGTATACCGACATGGTTGAAACAGTAGCTACGTTGATGTGGCACTTTGGTGAGTATCGGTAACCCTTGAGTCAAGTCAAGGAGAGTACGGGGCCGCCGTGTGGTGTCGTGAAGTATCAATTGACCTTAGAACCTTACTTGACCATCTTGGCCTTTTTTAGGGGTAGTGAGATGACCGACTTTGGTGCAGTCCGAAGTTGGTAGATACTCGATACTACACTCATTGAGGAATGTTTTCTTAGAATATTTTGGTCGCTAGTTCATTGGCTAAACCAAAACGATGAACATAGAAAACAATCCAATGATATTGAGCTCCTTAGAACCCGGTTACTATTTATAGGACAGGTTTTTGAGCCAACTACACTCAAGAGGGTACTTACCTATGAAACTCCATGCCAGCCTAAACTTAAGGCTGTTTTTGTGACTTGTGTGCCTTCAAACTTGAACTACTTGCACATTCTTGTTATCTGACAACATGAGTTCCTTGCAGGTTTTGTTTATAGTCCTTATCCAATAACTTGGATTTATTGCAGGGTTTACTTACACCACTTCACACTTTTGCTTAAACGCATAGCATACACATCATAGCATCATGCCTTAGCATTTCTTTAACCATTTCAAGGATCTCAAGGGTCTGTGATGCAGGTCATGATGAACCAAATGTCTAGAAAGGGGCAAGGGGATTTATTTTCCTCTAGACAATGTCGTCTAGAAATCAAAACATGATAACTTGAGTCAGGGGCTATGACCCACTCGATATGGTGAGCTTGACTCTTGAAGAAGGACTCTCAGCAACATGAAGTTCCTTCAATCCAGCTACCAGATTCAGATTCTAACAGTTTCTTGTTTACCCCATGAGATCCTTGAAAACATTGCATACGTATATCATACATATCATTGCATAACAGGTCTCCCAGTACAGGTCTCTTATCTTCTTCGCTGTTTATTTCAGCAATCATCATGTCTACTAAACCTTCCACTGAGCAAGCTATCAAGGCCCTCCAGGCCCAGAATGCCCAATTTCAAGAGTTGGTCGTGAGCCTAGCTAAGGGTCAGCAGGACCTGAAGACTCTGATTCTGAAATAGAGGAAGAAGAAGAAAAAGAGGACCATCATGTTCAATACTGGACGCAGGTTTGGGAACGGGCTGCAGGAAGAAGTTGATCTGACCACCCCATCTGAAGGGAAAGACAGTCCACAAGAAAGGAGGTTTCCTAGCCCTATACTCTCCGACAACGAGACGGACTATGATGAAGAACAATATCCTCCTGCTGAGGATAAGTACAAACAACTGGAAGACCGTTTGAACACCATGGAAATACAGAAGGTGCCCGGTCTGGACTTCGGAGATCTAGGTCTATCCTCTGGGGTGGTGATTCCCCATAAATTCAAGGCACCTGCCTTTTCCAAGTATGACGGAGCTTCCTGTCCCAAGCCGTACCTCCGGTCGTATGTGAGGAAGATCCAACCTTACACAGCTGATAAGAACTTGTGGGTTCATTTCTTTCAAGATAGTCTGTCAGGGACTCAACTTGAATGGTTCTGTCAACTAGAAGGAGCTAGCATCCGCAACTGGGAGGATCTTGCTGCTGCTTTTTACAAGCAGTATCAGTATAATGCCGACCTTGCTCCCACGCGTACTCAGCTTCAGGGTATGTCTATGGGTACAGGCGAAGGCTTTAAGGACTACGCTCAGAAGTGGAGAGATCTTGCTGGAAGAGTCCAACCCCCTCTGTCTGATAGGGAGTTGGTGGATATGTTTCTTAGGACTTTGTCTGGTCCTTATTTCAAACACTTGATCGGAAGCTCTTCAGCCGGGTTCACCGAGCTAATACTGACCAGCGAAAGGGTCGAAGCTGGCATCAAAAGTGGGAAGATTCAAGAAGAAACGCCTTCTGATACTCAGAAAAAGCCCTACAATGGGAAGAAAGAGTCCAATGTTGTGTATGTTCAAAAGAGTCGTCATGATCAACATGTAGGGGCAACCCAGATCTCCGATCCCATGCCTGTTCAACAAAGACAGAGCAATAGGCGTAGGGTAAGATATCAAGAAAGGCAGTATACTGACATCAACATGCCTTTGTCTCAAGCGTTACAACAATTGCTGAAGGTGAAATTGATCACACTAAAGGATCCTCCTCAAAATCCTGATACTTCCTCTTCCAAGTATAACCCAAGTGTGAGATGTGCCTACCATTCTGACAGTCTTGGACATGACACCGATGACTATTGGACTTTGAAGAACAAGATCCAAGACTTGATTGATGCCAAGGAGATCAAGTTTGATCACTGATCCTATACCAAATCATTGAGAATGTCTTTGTTTCATTTGAATTTTCAAGTTGTGATTTCTTTTGTTATTCAAACAATTATCTGTTAATGTCAAACTCTGTTTCATTAATGCATTGCATATGTTTGTCTTGATTTGATCCAGTCATTTTAATTACCTTTAAACTATGTTTTTTTTTATAACATTCAACTCTTGCTAAAAGTTACAAGCCTTTAGAGGGAGGATGACGAAACAATGCCATAATCTCATACAATATGCTTTTGGACAAACCTTGCTGACGATGTACATGCGTTTCTTTCAAATCCTAAACACTGGAGTTATAAGGAAGATAATCCCTAGTCAACCCCTTCGAGCCAAAGAAGTAGGAGTTTTCTGTTTTAAACACAAATTGAAACCTTTAATTTAAACCCGGGGCAGGGTAGTCTCTCAGTTAATTCAAAAAGATGTGCATTGAAGTCGCAAAACTCTCAGTTCATAATACAACGAACGACATCAAAAGCATTCCTCTGGAATCAAAAGACAGTGATGGTTCCTTATCTCATAGGCAGTCAATCTCTCAAAAGAAAAAAAGCCCACTGAGCCAAAACCTATAAAGGAGGCTTAAGAAAGCTGGGGCATCCCGCTGACTGTAATCTCGAAAACAGGAACAGTCAGGCAAAAGTTAGGGATAATAAATCAAAAGAACAAGGTCGCTAAAAATCCTCAACAACATGAAAAATGTTGCAAAAATGACTGCCTTCCAACAAATCCAACTTGTGTGAACCATCACCAAAAACGTCGTTCCAGACTCATTTGGAGTTCAAATGCACAATTAAATGAGCTTAGGATTGAAGAACATCACGAAGAGTGGGTGGGTACAAATATACTTTGAGCCTTTATCATTTGCTTCTTAAACCGTGAACCAAGCCACGTTACAACCCTTCAAAAGTCCTAACTGAAGCATGGGTTAGTCCAAAAGCATACTGTTACAAAAGGTATCCTGACTCCTGTAAGGCTTTGCCCTAAGTCTTGTGTTGAATTTGTCTCATAAAAAGTTTTCTGCTAAAAAACACATTTTTCAAAACTTCAAGACAAGCATAAACCTTGCATTATCTGAATATTGCTGTTTGCATTTAGCTATTTGTTTGACAATGGAGAAATTCACACAACGAATATCCGATGAACTAAAGCCCTCTCAGTGAACAAAATCACTTCAAAAAGGATGACACTTCCATTGACAAATATCCTTCCAATCAAGGGGCATGGCATGATCATTGTTCATCACCTGGGGCAGTCCAGTCAAGATTTCAAGAAAATCTCTGAAGAAATACAGAGTAACCAGGGGCAGGTCTCCATCTCCGTCACTTGGGGAATTGAACATCAATCTCAGTGAAGGGTTACATACAGTCAAACATTTCCAGGCAGTGCCACAAACACTTGCTACTAGGGACAATGACAAATCTCCCCAAAGTCCTTCTCATAGGATGATTCCCCAGCAATGGTTTAATCTTTGAAAACCTTTCCCCAGCTGAATCAACCTCAAGAATCCTCGAGGACTTCCCCCAACGAAGATGTCACCTCTCTAGCGGACTGACGACAGGGTTTATTTCCCCAACAACACCAGGATTCCCCAGCTTGAGTTTGCCTCTCCGACTACTACAAAGGACCACAACTCCTCTTCCCCAGTAGACTACTCTACAATCCCCAGCAAGTTATTGTGAAACCTGGACCCGACCAGATGTCAGTTTAACTTTGACTCCCCAGTAGATCAACGGACAACTGAGACTCCTGAACTTGTTCCCCAAGAATGAATCAATACTCTCCACAAAGTTCACAACTTCCCCCAACGGAGTTCTCCTCAACAAAACAAGGATCCTCAGTGGAAACATTCTAAGCAAAGTTTGAAGACATACCTACTCTTCAACAGCGGTCCAGGATTTAATAACTCCCCAACACTTGTCAAGAATTTATTCTCCAAGACAAAATTACACTTCAACAACATTTATAACATGTGCATACAAAATGCATATAACATAAATCTCATTTATTTTGAGAACATCATTACACAATGCATACATCATGATATTGCATACAGCTAACTCTTTACCTATTCAGGAAAGATCGATCGACAGATAAAAGTCATTACCTTTTGGAGTAGCAGTCGTCAAAGATTCCTTCATCATCCTGCTGAGGTAGTAATCATCCAAGATTCCTTCATCATTCCTGCTGAGGTAGTAATCGTCCAAGATTCCTTCATCATCCTGCTGAGGTAGTAATCATCCAAGATTCCTTCACCATCCTGCTGAGGTAGTAATCGTCCAAGATTCCTTCATCATCCTGCTGAGGTAGTAATCATCCAAGATTCCTTCACCATCCTGCTGAGGTAGTAATTGTCCAAGATTCCTTCATCATCCTACTGAGGTAGTAATCGTCCAAGATTCCTTCATCATCCTGTTGAGGTAGTAATCGTCCAAGATTCCTTCATCATCCTGCTGAGGTAGTAATCGTCCAAGATTCCTTCATCATCCTGCTGAGGTAGTAATCATCCAAGATTCCTTCACCATCCTGCTGAGGTAGTAATCGTCCAAGATTCCTTCATCATCCTGTTGAGGTAGTAATCGTCCAAGATTCCTTCATCATCCTGCTGAGGTAGTAATCGTCCAAGATTCCTTCATCATCCTGCTGAGGTAGTAATCGTCCAAGATTCCTTCATCATCCTGTCGAGGTAGAAATCGTCCAAGATTCCTTCACCATTCCTGCTGAGGTAGAAATCATCCAAGATTCCTTCACCATTCCTGCTGAGGTAGTAATCGTCCAAGATTCCTTCATCATCCTGCTGAGGTAGTAATCGTCCAAGATTCCTTCATCATCCTGCTGAGGTAGTGATCGTCCAAGATTCCTTCACCATCCTGCTGAGGTAGAAATCGTCCAAGATTCCTTCACCATTCCTGCTGAGGTAGTAATCGTCCAAGATTCCTTCATCATCCTGCTGAGGTAGTAATCGTCCAAGATTCGTTCATCATCCTGCTGAGGTAGTAATCGTCCAAGATTCCTTCATCATCTGTTTGGAGTAGCAATCGTCTCAGATTCCTTCATCATCTGTTTGGAGTAGCAATCGTCTCAGATTCCTTCATCACACATCATTATCAGAAAATACTTTCTCTGGCAATTAGAGACCTTCAAATAATAGTCCAGATACGATCCAGATTCGGATGTAATTCTTTCACTCATTCAAATACAGTCCAACAATAATTTCTGGATGGCATCTTTAAGCCCATCTCTAACAACTATCCATCATATCTCCAAAATGGCTTCTGTAAGCCCATTCCCGACATCACAATGCTGATACTACACCATGCGAGTGCAAATTTCTGGGCACTCTAGTGTTCAATTATCTTCCACCTTCGGATCACGAAAGGCTCGAAAGCCAATCTATATCCTCAGGTTTAAGAAAATTGAACAGGGGCAACTGTTGTACCCCAAAATTTGCCCTCTCATGTTTCCCAAAGTCTTCCCCCTGCATGGTTGATCACAAACTCTTGCCTAAGGAAAACGAAATTTTTTTATTGTTGCTTCAAGTAAATTTCGATTGGTATTCTGAAAGACCCTTCGATTGGTGTTCTGAAGGAGCCCTTTGATTGGCATTCTGAAAGGCCCTTCGATTGGTACTTTGAAGGGACACTTAGATTTGCATTCTGAAAGACCTTTCGATTGGGATTCTGAATGAGCCTTTCGATTGGCACCCTGGGCCAGGCCTTCGATTGGCATGCCAAGGGATCCTTCGATTTAGCATTGTGTCAAGGCAGCTTCGACGGGCATGTTAACCATGTCCTTTGATTAGCATGAACAACACCTTTCAATTGGCCTGTTAACAAAGCCTTTTGATTGGAATTTTAATTAGCACCCTTCGATTGATCCTTGGACAAGGGCCATTCGAAGGAGGTCATCAAGAGGGCACTCAAATCAAAAGTGTCCAGGTTCATTCAAGAGACATGAATATTTCAAAAAAAGGAAAACTTTTAATGTGTCCGTTTCATGTCTCATGGCATTTAATGGCCTGTTTAATGGCTGTCTCTTGCCATTACTGCACCCTCACACCCCTATAAATACAGAGGCCAGCATACATATCAAAGACACAAAAAACTCTGCACGAAAAAACACACAACAGGAGAACAAAAAGCATTGGAGTTACGCTGCCAAAAGTTGTCTACATCCAGGAAGTGTCCAAATCAAAAGTGCCTACATCCAGGAAGTGCCCAGATCAAAAGTGCCTGCGCCCAGAAATCCCAGATTGAAAGTGCTCCCATCCAGCCAGTGCCCAAATCGAAGACTCAATCTGCAGGTAAGAAAGGGTAAATTGTCCAACTTTACATTTGCATAAACACATTATTACTTGTTGTTACCTTTGATCTGCCATCTTAGACAGGATCGAAAGGCCTGGGTTTGGCGCCCAGGTCATATTCTTCATTTGCCAACACTTGCTGCAGACATAGCCTGAAGAGACCCAGCAAGCATAGGATCGAAGGGCCTGGGGTTCAATACCCAGGCCCTGCATTTTATTTCGCTAACATACTTTTGCAGGAATAACATCCCAGATCGAAGGAGACACCTTCTCTAGATCGAACCCATTAGCATGCTGGATCGAAGGAGGCATCTCATTCCTGGATCGAAAGCCATGACCTCCATGATCAAAAGACAATCCTCTTCCCTGGATCGAAGGCTACTCACGTCTTACTGTCTGGCCCAATCAAAAGGACCAGGATCCTCTCTGGATCGAAGCTTCCATTCCCTCCCTGGGTCGAAACTCCTTTTTTCCCCTGGATCGAAGGATCCCCCTTGTACTTTATTTTTGTTTTTTTCATAGACTTCTTTTTATCTTTTTTAATTAACATTAAAATAAAAAAACCACAAAAATATTAGGCTAGTTCTTTTTCTATTAAATTAACTTTATTAATTAACCTTTTAATGATCTTAACATTTTTCCAAAACTAAAATTAAATAGATTTAGATCATTTTCCCAAAATAAAATAAAACAACAAAAAGATTTTATTCTTAGGATTTTTAGAGTTTATTTTCAGATTCATGCGCGCTTATTTTATTGTAACTGCTTATTGGTTTGTAATAGCTTAAATTAAGACTTCTACTTTTACTGCTTTACTTCCCCAATTTTTGGACATGTAAATAATCCCCCTCCCCGAAGCCTTGTAATAGCGTAGGATTTACAATTCTCGCACTTTAAATTCCTGTACATATATTAACTGTTTAGATGTATGCTAACTAGGATTGCATGGCAAGATCTATCTTAATTTAAAATCAACCACAGCTCACCATAACATGTACAAAGATAACATAAACTGAAAATTGACACACTTGCACATGCCACTCTTAGGGTACACCTCACTTGGTTGCCTCAAACTTGGTCATTAAGTATAGGATATTTTAGAGGTCGTCCTTCTGTCCAAAGATCAAAGTTGCCTCGAAATGGTTGCCTCGATAAAAATGATCTAAGACATTAGGATTACCACTAAGACGTCCTAACGTTGCTTTAGTGACCACACGTCCCTAAAATCGAATTGACCCGAAAACTCCAGCGACGGTGCTACCTACTCCTCAATAGTGGGATAGCACTGTCTAAAGGACATTTGCACAATTAAATTCCTTTTTGAGTAGGTAGAGGTTCTTAAGTACTTGCTCCTTTTAAAAACAAAACAAAACTTTTCGCACCTACACTCTCTTCAAAGACAAAACTCTTTTCAAAATCCACAAACACAAAGAAAAGCAAACTTTTGAAAACATAGTGAGCAAGTACCTAAGAGCCCGTGGATAACCACAGATAGAAAGGGTACTAA
Source organism: Vicia faba (assembly GCA_948472305.1). Classification (NCBI taxonomy): domain Eukaryota; kingdom Viridiplantae; phylum Streptophyta; class Magnoliopsida; order Fabales; family Fabaceae; genus Vicia; species Vicia faba. The sequence continues at coordinate 26,194 of CATIWC010000342.1, read as the reverse complement.
CACCTTCCCTTTCTATAATCTACCTCCCGAACCCGAGAAACATCTCGAAAAGGAATTTTTCTGTGCTTTTGTCCTTTCCCTTGTTGGATAAAATAAAAGACGGTGGCGACTCTTGCTTACCGCGACACTTTGCAAAAACAAACGCAAACGCGAACCAGCATTCCAAAACAGTCAGTTCTCATTCCCATTAATCACACTTACCATTCCGACAGTGCTAGGCACGATACCAATAATTGCTGGGCACTCAAGCACAAAATTCAGGACTTAATTGACGCCAAAGAGGTCGAATTTGACGCTCCGGAGAAGCCCAATGTTATATCCGCGCCAATGCCCAAGCACAGTCACAATGTGCATGCTGTTTTGGAAAATCTCCATGTTACTGATGTTGCCGATCTGTTGACTCCATTGTTAGTGATAAAAGAAAATTTGTTGAGAGCCGGGATCTTTCCTGGTTGTGATGAAGATTGCTATTTTTGTTTGAATATTCAAGATGATTGTCCAATGTTGAAGTCGGGTGTCCAACGCCTGATGGATACTCAAGAAATACTTTTTCAGAAAACCCCTGTTAACACTTTCAATCTGATTGCTCCTGATACTTGTGAAACCTCAACCAACGATATTGCCATCATAACCATTTCCGACAATCCTCCCAAGGCTTGCAAAAGGCCTGTCAGGATTACACCCAACTCTGAATGTGTACCTCTAAAGTTCACCATGCCGGGACCTGTCCCGTACCAATCAAGTAAAATGATACCGTGGAACTATGGGGGAGAAATCTTCTACCACGGTGTCAAACAAATAGAAACAGTCCAAGAAATCTCTGAAGAAGACCTTGATATAGGAAACATCACGGGTACTATCAAGATCACCCGCAGTGGCCGGATCTTTTCTCCGGAGATTGCTTCTCCCCGAGCAGTCTTCGGACCCTTAAAAACTTCTGCACCTGTTGGACCCTCTGTGCAAGGCCCAGTGATTGAAGAGTTAAACACTCCTGAGGAAAGACCATCCGTTGATAACACCGACAAAGGTAAGGGGATACTGAAAGAGCCTGTCAGGACGAAGGCTCATGTTGTGGTTATCCCCGAAACCACTCAGAAGGAGATGGATGAGATCCTAAAAATAATCAGAAAAAGTGACTATGACGTTGTGGAACAATTGGGGCAAACCCCTTCTAAGATTTCAATGTTAGCTCTCCTGCTCTGTTCAGAGGCCCATGCTAAGGCTCTGATTAAATTCTTGAAGACAACACATGTCCCCCAAGAGACCTCGGCTGACCAATTCCAAAACTGTGTGGCCAGTCTTACTGCTGACAATGGCCTGGGCTTTTCCGACGCTGACCTAACTCCCAAAGGAAGGAAGCACAATGATGCATTACATGTTTCAGTTGAGTGCCGAGGGACCACACTCGCCCATGTCTTGGTCGATACTGGTTCTTCCCTGAATGTGTTGCCAAAGAAGGCCTTAGACCGTTTGGATTGTGAAGGTTTGACCCTCAAGCCTAGCAACATTATCGTCAGAGCTTTCGATGGTTCCAAAAGAATGGTTCATGGGAAGGTTGATATTCCCATCAAGGTAGGCACTGAAGTGTTTAACTCCACCTTTTACGTGATGGACATTCGTCCGTCATACTCATGTTTGCTGGGGAGACCATGGATCCATTATGCCGGGGCAGTTACGTCCTCTTTGCACCAGATGCTAAAGTATCCTGTTAAGGGTAAAATCATAACTGTGCATGGCGAGGAGGAGTACATGATTAGTCATCTGAATTCCTTTCGATATGTGGAGTTAGATGGCGAGTTCATCGAAACACCTTTTCAGCATTTCGAGGAAGTTTCTCCTAAGGTTGCGGTTGCGAAGACAGCAGTTGAGGTACCTATCATTCCCAAGCATGTGGCTAAGATGACATCTCTCAAGGACGCAGAGGCTGTGATTAAGGAGGGGAAGAGCACAGTATAGGGACAGTTGCCTGACTTTCCCCATAAGACGGACAAGTTTGGTTTAGGGTTTACTGCTGCAGGACAAAAGGCTATGCGTTGCTCCAAGATTGGAAGATCACCTGTCAAGATTTCTCACAACGGAATCAATGCTGCAGAAGATGAAGACGAGGAGAGCCACTTTGAAGATTGGATTTTTCCGACTGTTGAAGGGGGTTTGAGCAATTGGGAAGCAAAGGATTTCGTTCCTATCACCTTTATCAATCAGTAATTTTAGCTTTGAACAATTTCCCATTTTTATGGTATGTAATAACTAAAACAATTTGCACACAATTTTCACCTCATGCCTTGCCCGGGGCATGTAGGTTCATTTGTAAGGGTTTGATTTCCTTCATAATCATATGCCATGTTTTAATGAATCATTGGACGTTTTTCATTTATAAACTGTTGTGTTCATTTTCTTTCCTTTTTGCATTTTTTGTTTGTTTAAGGATGGCTATCCCTTACACACACCCACACTCACAAATGCAGGTACCCATCCACTCCGGATTCCATGGGTGACTATTCTGTTTTAGCCTTCGATAACTCTGAAGATTTGGTCAATCACGTTGAGTACGAAGCTGACGAAGATTGTGAAGTGCCGGGAGAGTTAGCCAGACTTCTACAACAAGAAGAGAGGCCCATTCTGCCTCATGAAGAGTTGTTAGAAACCATCAACTTAGGGACAGAGGAGGACAAGAAAGAAGTAAAAGTGGGTGCCAATCTGGAACCAAGTGTCAAGGAGCGCTTAGTACAGTTATTGAATGAAAACGTTGAAATCTTCGCCTGGTCTTATGAAGACATGCCAGGGTTAGACACAGATATCGTGGTTCACTGTCTCCCTACAAGAGAAGATAGTCCACCGATCAAACAAAAGGTCCGCCGAATGAGGCCCGACATGTCTGAGAAGATTAAGGACGAAGTAATGAAGCAATTCAACGCCGGCTTTCTGGCTGTTACAACCTACCCACAATGGGTTGCTAACATTGTGCCCGTACCCAAAAAAGACGGCAAGGTCAGAATGTGTGTGGACTATCGAGATTTAAACAGGGCTAGCCCTAAAGATGATTTTCTGCTGCCGCATATCGACATTTTGGTTGACAACACAGCTCAGCACAAAGTATTTTCTTTCATGGATGGATTCTCGGGCTACAACCAGATTAAAATGGCCCCCGGGGACATGGAGAAAACAACCTTTGTTACACAATGGGGTACCTTCTACTACAAGGTGATGTCGTTTGGACTGAAGAACGCAGGGGCAACTTATCAACACGCCATGGTAGCTTTGTTTCATGATATGATACATCATGAGATCGAAGTTTACGTAGACGATATGATATCTCGATCACAGACAGAAGAGGAACACCTTAATCATTTGCAAAAGCTGTTTTCCAGGTTGAAGGAGTATAAACTCAGACTAAACCCAAGCAAGTGCACCTTTGGAGTTAGGTCTGGAAAGCTCTTGGTATTTATTGTCAGCAACAAAGGTATTGAGGTTGATCCTGCTAAAGTGAAGGCTATACAAGGAATGCCTGCTCCCCGTACTGAAAAGGAGGTTAGAGGATTCTTGGGATGCTTGAACTATATTGCGAGGTTCATCTCTCACCTGACGTCTACCTGTGAGCCAATTTTCAAGCTGTTGAAGAAGGATCAGGTAGTTGAATGGAACGACGATTATCAAGTTGCTTTTGATAAGATCAAGGAGTATTTGCTGGAACCTCCTATTCTGATTCCACCCGTCGAAGGAAGGTCGTTGATCATGTATCTGACTGTTTTGGATAACTCGATGGGGTGCGTGATGGGCCAACATGACGAGTCTGGTCGAAAAGAGCATGCCATTTATTACCTTAGCAAAAAGTTTACCGACTGTGAGACTCGCTACTCACTGCTTGAGAAAACTTGTTGCGCTTTGGTATGGGCTTCTCGCCGACTAAGGCAGTATATGTTGACTCATACCACTTTGTTGATTTCCAAAATGGATCCGATCAAGTACATCTTCGAGAAGCCTGCTTTATCTGGAATAATCGCTAGATGGAAAATGATCCTGACTGAGTATGATATTCAATATACTACCCAAAAAGCTATAAAAGGGAGTGTACTAGCTGACCATCTAGCTCATCAAGCCGTCAAAGATTATCAGTCTATGAGATTCGACTTCCCGGACGAGGACATCATGACATTAGACAACGTCGAAGGTAACGGACCGTATGACGGACCTGAACAAGGATCCCGATGGACCCTGTACTTTGATGGTGCTTCGAATGCACTTGGCAACGGTATTGGCATGATACTCATTTCTCCAGAAGGTTGCCATACACCTTTCACTGCCCGACTTTGTTTCAGCTGTACCAACAATATGGCTGAATATGAAGCTTGCATCTTTGGTCTCAAGGCTGCTATAGACCTGGGGATCAAATCTTTGGTCGTATTTGGGGACTCGGCTTCGGTTATCAGTCAAGTCAAAGGAGAGTGGGACACCAAACATCCTAATCTCATCCCATACAAAGAACATGTCCTGACTTTGTTGCCTCATTTCAAGCATATCACCTTCGAACATTTCCCGCGAGAAGAAAATCAGCTAGCGGATGCTCTGGCTACAATGTCTTCCATGTTTAAAATCAACTGGGATAACGAGGCTCCCCAAATCACCATCGAACGATTGGACGAACCGGCACACTGTCATGAGATTAATACCGAAGAAGTAGTGGAACAACCCTGGTTTCACAAAATCAAAAGGTATCTCCAGACTAGAGAATATCCTGAAGGAGCTTCCGTCAATGACAAAAAGTTCTTAAGAAGATTTGCTGCCAAGTTCTTCCTGAGCAATGGCATCCTTTATAAGCGTAGCCATGATTGTGTTTTACTTCGATGTGTGGACAAAGCTGAAGCAGAGTTGATCATGACCGATATACACAGTGGCACATTTGGCACCCACTTGAGCGGACATACGATGGCTAAGAAAATTCTAAGGGCAGGCTACTATTGGTCTACCATGGAAGCCGATTGCCATCAACATTCCCGCACTTGCCATAAATGCCAAATCTACGCCGACAAGGTACATATTCCTCCTGTTCCTCTCAATGTTCTAACAGCTCCTTGGCCATTCGCAATGTGGGGCATTGACATGATTGGAGAGATCAAGCCCACAACGTCCAATGGACATCGCTTCATCTTGGTCGCTATTGACTATTTCACCAAGTGGGTCGAAGCAGCTTCCTTTGCCTCTGTTACGAAGAATGTGGTTGCCCGCTTCGTCAAGCAGAACCTCATATGTCGGTATGGTGTCCCTGACAGGATCATCATAGACAACGGTACAAATTTAAACAATATTATGATCACCGCTCTATGCGAGCAGTTCAAGATTTATCATCACAATTCATCTCCCTATCGGCTGAAGATGAACGGTGTTGTTGAAGCTGGGAACAAAAATATCAAGAAGATCATTCAAAAGATGACAGTCACCTACAAAGACTGGCATGAGATGTTACCGTTTGCTCTGCATGGATATCGTACCACGACACGTACTTCAACAGGGGCAACCCCATTTTCTTTGGTGTATGGCATGGAGGTTGTCCTACCCATGGAAGTTCAGATTCCTTCCTAAGGATCATGAAAGACACTGGTTTGAGCAAAGACGATTGGATTCAGACCTGACTTGATCAACTCAATTTGATCGATGAGAAGCGACTTACTGCTGTTTGTCATGGTCAGGCGTATCAAAAACGCATGATCAAGGCTTTCAACAAGAAAGTCAGGCGTTAGGTATATCAAGTCGGAGATCTTGTAATCAAGCGGATCATCTTGCTGCAAAGTGATCCCAGGGGCAAATGGACTCCTACTTACGAAGGACCATTTGTGATCAAGAGCATTTTTTCTGGTGGTGCAATGATTCTGACCACCATGGACGGCGACGATTTGCCACACCCTGCGAATGCAGACATAGTCAAAAGATACTATGCATGAAACACTCGACAAGTCGAAAACCCGAAAGGGCGACTTGGGAAAAAATGGGCATCCCGGTGAACCGAAAACCCGAAAGGGCGGTTCAGGAAAAAATTAGGGATAAAACAAAAAAATATGTACACCTGGCAAGTTGAAAACCCGAAAGGGAGACTTGGGCAAAAAAGGGTTTCCCGGTGGATCGAAAACCCGAAAGGGCGTTTCAGGCAAAAGTTAGGGAATTAAAGCGTATGACTGTGTCTCGTCGGATCACTTTAAAAAACAAAATCCTCATCAACAAGGCTCCGAGCTTCTGATCAATCCAATCACCGACGGACGAAGCAGTGAATGGACAAGATATTCAGAGTTGTGAAGGCTATAGCAGAATGGGAATCCCATGGAATTGTTACACATAGTCATCTTTCTTTTGTATAAATTTTTTCAATTTTTACGACAACATTCTCTTACTAGGATGCATGTCTCCTTTGTACAAAAATACTCAGAAAAAGTTAATACAAATACACTTCCAAGTGCAGAAATTTGCTTTGCCTTCTTTTTCTTTTTACACTTATGTTTTATTTGAAAAAACGTCCAATGTTTTGTTAAATAGGCATATGCATTTGAACATAATCATTGCTTACAAATAAAACAAAAATTGAGAAAATATGATTGCTGATAGGTTGAAGGTATAGGTAGATATCTTGATGCCCCTTCAGAATAAATCCCCAGCAGAATTAAACTTCAAGATCCTCAACAGAGTTAAAATTCGGAATATATTTCCCCAACAGAATTAAACTTCAGGATCCTCAGCAGAGCAAAAGCTTTCTAAAGCTGGATTCCCCAGCTAAAGTGCATTCCAGAACTTAATTCCCCTCAAAGTCAAGTTTCAAGATCCCCAGTGGAGCCCAAAAACCCTGAAAATCCTATCCCCAGCAGAGCCAGAACAGTCTAAACATTCTCCCCACAGAGTTATTTCCCAGCAGGTTGAAGATTCTCAATCTCATTTCTCCAGCAGAAGTCTCCCAAGTTTAACTCCCCAGTAGAGTTTTTTCAGAGTTTCCCTTATTCCCCGACAGTAGTCAAGATTCTATTATCTCCAGCTATCCAGGATTCATCTTCCTCAGCAAGACAGCTCATCATCTTACATGCGCATTCATTACATTCATATATCATAAATATTGATAAAACACATATATTGCATCATACATTTCATGCAACATAACTTTGTGTTTCAGCTAATATTTTACCCTTTTCAGGATAAGATTAATAAGCTTCGAATCTAGAATCATGAAAACAGTTTACGAATTCTCCAAATACGGATGTTAATCTATCGCTTGTTCAGATTCAACTTTTGAAAACAGTTTACGGATGCTTCCCAACTTGGATGTTGATCTATTGCTTATTCAACTTCAAGACTTCTGAAAACAGTTTACGGATTCTCCAAATACGGATGTTAATCTATCGCTTGTTCAGATTCAACTTTTGAAAACAGTTTACGGATGCTTCCCAACCTGGATGCTGATCTATTGCTTATTCAACTTCAAGACTTCTGAAAACAGTTTACGGGTTCTCCAAATACGGATGTTAATCTATCGCTTGTTCAGATTCAACTTTTGAAAACAGTTTACGGATGCTTCCCAACCTGGATGCTGATCTATTGCTTATTCAACTTCAAGACTTCTGAAAACAGTTTACGGATTCTCCAAATATGGATGTTAATCTATCGCTTGTTCAGATTCAACTTTTGAAAACAGTTTACGGATGCTTCCCAACCTGGATGCTGATCTTTTGCTTATTCAACTTCAAGACTTCTTAAAACAGTTTACGGGTGCTTCCAAACATGGATGTCAATCTATCGCTTGTTCAGACTCAACTTCTGAAAACAGTTTACGGGTGCTTCCAAACATGGATGTCAATCTATCGCTTGTTCAGACTCAACTTTTGAAAATAGTTTACGGGTGCTTCCAAACATGGATGTCAATCTATCACTTGTTCAGACTCAACTTCTGAAAACAGTTTACGGGTGCTTCCAAACATGGATGTCAATCTATCGCTTGTTCAGACTCAACTTCTGAAAACAGTTTATGGGTGCTTCCAAACATGGATGTCAATCTATCGCTTGTTCAGACTCAACTTCTGAAAATAGTTTACGGGTGCTTCCAAGCATGGATGTCAATCTATCACTTGTTCAGACTCAACTTCTGAAAACAGTTTACGGATTCTCCAAATACGGATGTTAATTTATCGCTTGTTCAGATTCAACTTTTGAAAATAGTTTACGGATGCTTCCCAACATGGATGTTAATCTATTGCTTATTCAGACCCCCAGCTCAGAGATGTTCCAAACATGGATACCTTTCTGATACTCACCCACTCACCTATGACATACAGTTCAACAAACATTCTTGGATGGCATCTTTATGCCCATCTCTGACAAGATTCTGTAACATTCTTGGATGGCATCTTTAAGCCCATCTCCGACATACAGTTCAACAAACATTCTTGGATGGCATCTTTAAGCCCATCTCTGACAAGATTCTGTCACATTTCCAAATGGCATCTTTAAGCCCATTCCCTCAAACTACGCTTTGACGAGTGCAAATTTTTTGGGCACTCTAGTGTCCAATCTTCTTTTACCTTCGAGTCGCGAACGGCAAAACTGCCAATCTAACTCTTCAGGTTCAAGAAGATTGAACAGGGGCAACTGTTGTACCCCAAAATTTTCCCTCTCAATTATCAAGGACTTTCTCACAAGGATTCTCAAGGTTCAAGCTTGCACAAGTACTTTGGAAACTATCAAAAAAAGGAGAAAACAGATGAAAATATTATTTTGACAAAAATTGGAGAAATACAAGTGTTCTTCGTTTCAGCTCTTTCGATTGGCCTTTAGGCCTCTTTCGATCAACATCCTTCGATTGACTCTTGGCCTCCTTCGATTGCTCAAAATGGATGCTAGCGTGCCTCTTTCGCATGGGCGTGTGAATTCTTGTTGCAGGTTTCGTTTGTGACTTTTGCTGCCTACACTGCTTGCCTTGAAAACCATGTTTGCTGGCCACAAGTGTCCCCTGCAAGGCAAAAAACCCTCTTGATGATGTCCTTCGATCCAGGAGGAAAAAGCCTCTCTTTTGCCCTCTTTTGATCACACATTCTGCCCTTGCACGCCTTTTTCGTTTGGGGGAGTGACTTCTCCAACGTTGCAAGCTTCGATTGAGCTTTCCATCCCCGGCACACATCCTTCGCTTGGGGGTGTGAATCCTTGGGCACAAGTGTTTCGTCATTCTTTCGTTTGGCCATATGGCCCCTTTGTAGGTAAATTTGAGTGGGAAGGATTTCTTGTTAGAAATGGCCTGTTCCAAGCATACAAACTCTTCACTATGTCATTGCCTCAGGCGAAGAAAGCATCTGGGTGGTGCATTCGAAGAGTTTTTTCAGGCATGTCAAGATGTCCCCAATCGAAGGACATATATTACTGATCCATCCCAAGAGCATTAATTTGGCCCATTCGAAGGATTGTCTAGGGAAGTCATTCGAACGTCACTTCGATTGAAAAAGGAGATGGTTACTGAAAGTTTGGTCAAAAGGTGAGGCTAGGGAGTCAAGACAAAAGGATGAGAGGCCAAAGGCATTTGTTGACTAAGTCTCATGCGCTGCCAGGCTAGGGCCTGATTCCCTGGCCATAAAACGCCAAAACTACTGCACAACAGTCCTTCACTGCTGCCCAATTCCTTGCACCAAAATGGAAATAAAGCACTGTCCCTCGAAAGCTACAAATACAGCATACCCCTTTTGTTTGAATTTTTTTGTTTTCCCTCCCAAAGCATCAGCCAAGCCACATCTTTGTTTTTTTTAACTCCCAAACCTTTTCTCTATAAATAGAGGAACCATTGACAAAGAAAAGGGCCCAGATTTTTACTAAGAGAGAAAAATCATAAAAAATCCTCAAGCAAGAAAACTTTAGCGAAAATTCTCAAAAACTCTTAGACACCTCCCAACGTTTTATTCCTAACACTCTTAAGAAAAACTCAGACCCTTCATACATTGGTGGATCCTTCGATTCACTCTCCAACAGCCAGATAACCAGCCTTTGATTTATCCTTTAGACTGTTATATAATAACCTTCAATTCACTCACCACTATTAAACTCCCTCCTTTGATTCAGTGACGGTTCAAGCAAGGTGGTGATTGAACTAGCCTCAGGAAGACCCCAACGAACTTCCATTCATCACCAAGGAAGTCACTTACAGTTTCCTTTGATTTAAGCGCTTCAAGAGGTAAGTTCACTCTAAACTTAGAACCATTTCATTTTTATATTATGTGTGCATACCAATAAAAAATGTAGATATTTCATCTAGGGAGTTTGACCATGTTTCAATCTTCGATCCTGAATGCCTATATGTTGAAAGTTTTGACCCTGACTGTTTAGACTTTGGACTTTTGAGACCCGTTAATCTTGTGCTAACCCATGGCCTGTAGCTTTGAAAGTTACACTTGAGTGTTATGTTTTAAAAGTTTAAAACAGGTTCTCTGTATCCTTCTGTGATCGGTGGAAATAGAATTGACTGTTTTAAAATGCTGGTTCGCGCTTGCGTTTCGCAAAATGTCGCGGTAAGCAAGAGTCGCCACCGTCTTTTATTTAATCCAACAAGGAAAGGACAAAAGCACAGCAAAATTTCTTTTCGAGATGTTTCTCGGGTTCGGGAGGTAGATTATAGAAAGGGAAGGTGTTAGCACCTTTCTATCCGTGGTTATCCACGGGCTCTTAGGTACTTGCTCACTATGTTTTCAAAATGTTTTGCTTTTCTTGTGTTCGTGGGTTTTGAAAAGAGTTTTGTTTGAAAACTTCGATTTAACTCTTGTGTTTGTCCTCAAGAGTGTATGAAGTGTGGTTTGAAAACTTTTGTTTGAAAAGTGTAGGTGCGAAAAGTATTTTTGTTTTGAAAGAGCAAGTACCTGAGAACCTCTACCTACTCAAAAGAAATTAAGCTGTGTAAATGTCCTTTAGACAGCGCTATCCCACTATTGAGAAGTAGGTAGCACTATCGTTGGAGTTTTCGGGTCAATTTGATTATAGGACATGTGGTCACCAAAGCAATAGTAGGACGCCTTAGCGGTAACCCTAATGTCCTAGATCACTTTTATCGAGGCAACCGTTCCGAGGCAACTTTGATCTTTAGACAGGAGGGCGACCTCTAAAACACCCTATACTCAATGACCACGTCGAGGCAACCAAGTGAGGCGTACCCTAGGAGTGGCATGTGCGAGTGTGTCAGGTTTCAGTTTATGTTATCTTTGTACATGTTATAGTGAGCTACGATTGATTTTAATTTAAGAGAAGTCTCTTCATGCATAGCCTAGTTAGCATACATCTAGCAATTTAAGGGTTGCGGAAAATAAATCTACGCTATTACAAGGCATCGGGTATTTACATCGCCAAAAACAACCCTTGAAAAGTAAATTGCGGGAAATTAAAGAAAAGCGGTAAAAAGTCCTAATTAAAGCTATTACATCCTCGGAACAATTACATAATAATGGATCAAAAATATGAATCAAGAATAATCACACGCGCGAGAAAAATTGAATCGGAGAAGTTCTTAGGGTTTTGACCCTTTTTTTGAGAAAGAAAGAGATTTTATTATTTTTGAATTAAATTAAATCTAAGCTAATTAATCAATTAAAAGAAATATTTTTTGTTTTTTATGTTTCAAGGAAATAAATAAAAGATGGTCAAAATTGTCAAGAAACCCTAATTCTACATTAGTTTTAGATTTATTATGAAAATATTAAAATTAACCTAATTAAAACTAAACAAATTATATTAGTATTTATTTACAAAAATAACTAATTAAATTTAATAAATAAAAATATTACCTTTTTATGTTTTTCTGAATTTATTATGAAAAAAATTAATTTGTTAGTGAAAATAATAATAATAATAAATAATTAAAATAAAAGAAATAAAAATAGAAAAGAAAAGGAATAAACTTGAAAGGGGGTGCTGGGCCAAATTCTGGAGGTGTGTCTGGAATTCTCAGGCCCAACAATGTTCCAGCCACGTTGACTATTGAGATTATCCATGTGCTGGTTGACTAAGGACTATGGTAGTCATTCCATCCTGGCCATTGGATTTGAGTTTGAAGACAACTGGCGTGTTGAGATTTGAGATATATGGTGTACCACCTTTTGAAAGCTGTATGTGAATACATAAAGAAAAAAAAGGAATAAGTGTTTTGGGGGACCTGGGATTCGAACCCAGGTCCCAGTGTTCATTGGACAACCGCTCAACCACTACACCACCTGCACCTTTTTGTTCTTTAGATAATAAGCAATTATTATATTGGGAAATTAACAAATATGTTGTACAACAAAAAATGACGCGCGCTTTTCAAATTGTCCAATGAAGTATCAACACATCATCATCTTCTTTGTTTGTACCTGCATAAATAATATTAGATAGCGGGGGTTTTTAACCCCCACTATTCATCTGCACGAAAAATAGCGATTAGAAGCACATTGCATATAAATATTTCGCGAGGTATTAGGCTTGTTCGTCTTGGCCACACGAGTTCAGTCATGTATCTCATGAGTCCTAATTTTGCCTGGTTCAGAAATCCCTAATTCAAAGCTCAAGAACCCTAGAATTTTGATCATGGCATCTTTTGATTCAGAGCGTTTCAGTTCAATTCAGTTATACCATTAGCTTCGTATGGTTCCTAGCAATGCAAAACAATCATAAAAACATGTTAAATGCGCATGAATTAGGCAATACGATTTTGAATCAAAAAGGCAAACTGTGGTTCTGTATATGACGATTCTTGGAGCTTCAATGCCTGAATTTGATTGCAAAACGTTCCTGGGAACTCCTGCAAGGTGTTTGGATGAATAGCACGCTTTGAATTGGCCTAGAATGCAAGAATAGGTTTTCACTTTTCTTGGAAGTTCTTGGAATTGGACAGGGTGGTTTCAGCAGTTTTTTCACGTCCATTAGGTCAGGGTTTGCTTGCATACATATAAGGCAATTGAATTAGGTCAAAAACTTGGGCCAATATCCATTGCATTGATGTTTAGATCTTTGATTGGAAATCAAATATTTTTTATTCTTCATGATTGAACAAAGTTTCCAATTTTGGATTTTTTGTATCTTTGACTTTGTGCACGAATTTGCCAGCATGTTTAGGTCATATTTGCTTCACAAAAAGATTTAAAAACCAAATCTTGTATTTTCTTATGATTTAAATTGATTAAATGAATTAATATTAATTAAAAATCCAATTAATCAATAAAAATAAGAAAATAAATCCAATTAATCTTGATGGGTCGTGCATAGGTCATGGATGAAGTTTCAAGAAGAGATTTGAGGCCCATTAGCAAAAGGAAGGTGTTTTGAGCAAAGTTGACTTTTGCAAATTCATAAAAATTTCCCAACTTCTCCAATGCACAACTTGCTCAATTTTGATCATATGACCATGTTCTTGGACATTTTGGAAAGCTCTTGAAGTCCTCTAATCAATGCCTTTAGTACCATGTCATTTGGATTTACCAATCTCAAGTTATGGCCTTTGACTCAAAGTGTACTTTTGTTGACTTTTGAATTTGACCTATAATGTAAAAATTGGTAACTTCTTGTGAGAGCATTTCTTGAACTTGGAGTGTGAATATGGATTGTAGAAAATTGCATCCTCTTCAAAATGAGCCTTGGATGGAATTTTCATGACAAACCATGAAAAAGTTATGCCCTAGTCAAGATACAGTTGACTTTTCTGCTGTCCAAAAATAGTAACTTTTTGCACCTTGATGATTTTTGAGCTATTCTTGTGGAATCATGATCAAGACTTGATCAAATGATGATTGTGACCTCAAAATAAGATGTTGACCAAAAATTCTGATTTTTGACTGTAAAATGACCATTTTGCCCTTGTAGTTGACTGTGGATCAAATGGGGCTTTTGACTGTGCAAATTGGCACTGTGAGTCTTGAAACCTGGCATGTAGATGCTTGAGAATGTGTATAGACCTATAAGACTTGATTTAACCATTGAAAACCCCAAATTCCTTGAAAGAACCAAAATCCTAATTTCAGCTGTCTTAGGAGGTAGTCTGACTGTACAACCCTTGAGCCATCTTGAACAATTTGAGGATCATTCTTGACAAATCTTGAGGAATATGGGAGGACAAATTTTGGGGTACAACAGTTGCCCCTGTTCAATCTTCTTAAACCTGAGGATATAGATTGGCTTGCGTGCCTTTCGTGATCCGAAGGTGGAAGATGATTGAACACTAAAGTGCCCAGAAATTTGCATTCACATGGTATAGTATCAGTGATGTGATGTCGGGAATGGGCTTACAGATGCCATTTGGAGATTGTTGGTAGGAGGATGGGCTTATAGATGCCATCTGGAGATTGTTGGTAGGAGGATGGGCTTATAGATGCCATCTGGAGATTGTTTATTGAATTGTGATCTGGTAAGTTGAAAGAAGGAACCTGTGTAGGGTTGCTTCACGATGAGGCCGTGTAAAACTGCATTTTGAAGAGAGGGAACCAGTGTAGGGTTTCTTGATGACGAGTCCGTGTAAAAATTCATCTTTGGAAAGAGAGAACCTGTGTAGGGTTGACTGATGATGAGTCCGTGTGAAACTGCATCTGGAGTTGAGAAGGAAACCTGTGTAGGGTTGTTTCGGGACAAGTTTGTGTGAAACTTATGAAGGAACCTGGGTAAGGTTACTTTGACGATGAGTCCGTGTAAAACTTCATCTTGGAAGGGAGGAGGAACCGGTGTAGGGTTGCCTGTTGATGAGCCCGTGTAAAACTTCATCTGAAAGGAAAGAACCTGTGTAGGGTTGCCTGATGATGAGTCTGTGTAAAACTGCATCTTGGAAAGAGAAGGAACCTGTGTAGGGTTGCCTGGTGATGAGTCCGTGTAAAACTGCATCTTGGAAAGAGAAGGAACCTGTGTAGGGTTGCCTGATGATGAGTCCGTGTAAAACTTCATCTGAAATTGAGAAGGAACTGGTGTAGGGTTTCCTGATGATGAGTCCGTGTGAAACCTCATCTGAAATTGAGAAGGAACCGGTGTAGGGTTTCCTGATGATGAGTCCGTGTGAAACTTCATCTGAAATTGAGAAGGAACCGGTGTAGGGTTTCCTGATGATGAGTCCGTGTAAAACTTCATCTGAAATTGAGAAGGAACTGGTGTAGGGTTTCCTGATGATGAGTCCGTGTAAAACTACATCTTGGAAATGAGAAGGAACCGGTGTAGGGTTCTTTATGATGAGTCCGTGTAAAACTGCATTTGCATTGAGAAGGAACCGGTGTAGGGTTGCTTCATGATGGTCAAGTAGATAATTGTCCTGTCTGGTTTCAGGTGTTAACCTACGATCAGTCGTCTACAGAATTTTCCTGGCTTGTTACATGTATTAATCTGGAATTAGTCACCCACAAATGCTTTTCCTGGTTTGTTACAGGTATTAATCTGGGACTTGGAAAGGTTGATGGTAGCCATCTTTTGATTGACTTTTTCCTGAAAAGGCAAAACATTAGCTGTATGCATTGTCATGATGCATGAACTGCATAATGTCAAGATATTCTCAAGAATAAATGAGATTTGTGTTGTATGATGCGTATGCAAGTCATGATGTATGCAGATGTGATGTTTTTTAGCTGGGGAAAATAAATCCCGGATAGCTGCTGGAGAATGATGTTGACTTCTTCGCTTCCACTGGGGATGATGAACGAAGATGATAAACTTGTACGAGAGGATGACTCCGTTGGGGAATAAACTGGTGAAGATATTACTCCGCGGGGAATTACTCTGTGGGAAGAGATGCTTTGCTGAGATTTTAATAATAACTTCGCTGGGGATTCCGTTGATAAGCTCCGTTGGGGATTTTGATGATGAACTCCGCTGGGGGATAGAAAGAACTTCGTTGGGGATGATCTTTTCGTTGCAACTTGCTGAGGATAACCCAGTTAGACTCTTGTGGGGAAAACCTTTGAATTTGGCTGAGGAGATGCATTTGTATTCTGCAAGGGATAAGCTTCCAAAATCTCCTGGGTAAGATGATTCAATTCTGGCGGGGAAGCTTTTTCAGACTGCGCTGGGAAATGGCTCCACTGGGGGTATCTTGTATTCCGCCGGGGAACATTCTTATATTTCGTAGAGGAATATTAAGACTGCCGGAGATGCTTGCTGAGGAACATTTGTATACTCCACTGGGGAATATTAATACCTACTGGGGATACCGAGCCTTTTGAGGGTTGATGTGATCGGTGGATCTGGAACTGACTGTTTAAAGCTGGTTCGCGAAATGTCGCGGAAGCAAGAGTCGCCACCGTCTTTTATTTTCTCCAACAAGGAAAGGACAAAAGCACAGAAAAATTCCTTATGAGATTGCTCTCGGTTCGGGAGGTAGATTTATAGAAAGGGAAGGTGTTAGCACCCTTTCTATCTGTGGTTATCCACGGGCTCTTAGGTACTTGCTCATTTGTGTTTTCAAAAGTGTTTGTTTTCAAAGTGTGAGTGGGTTTGAAAAAGTTTCGTTTAAAATTTCAGTTCGACTCTTGTATCAGTCCTCAAGAGTGTTTGAAAAGTTGTTTTTGAAAGCTTTTTGCAAAGTGTCGGTGTGAAAATAAGTTTTTGATTTGTCTTGAATTAGAGCAAGTATCTACGAGTCATCTACCTACCCTAAGGAATTAGTATGTGTAAATGTCCTTAAGGTAGTGCCATCCCACCATTGAGAGGTAGGTAGCACCACCGTTGGAGGTGTTCGGGTCAATTCGAGTTTGTAGGGACAGTGTGGTCACCGAGCAACAGTAAGACACCTTAGAAGCTACCCTTATTCCATTGATCTTTTTATTCCGAGGAAACTATTCCGAGGCAACTTGTTTCGAGGCGACCGTTTTGAGGCAACTAGATCAATGGAACATAAGGACTCACTAAGACGTCCTATACTCGACGACCACGTCTCGAGGGGCAAGGCAACAGTGTGGTCACCAGAGCAATAGTAGGACACCTTAGAAGCTACCCTTATGCCATGTTCATGGACATAAGGACTTACTAAAACGTCCTATACTCGACGACCACGATTCGAAGGGCAAGGCAACAGTGAGGCGCACCCTAGGAGTGGTGTGTGAATTGTGTGTCATTTTCGGCTATTATTTGTCTTGTCATGCATTTGGTGATCTACGCTTTGATTTTATTTTGGGCATACATTCTTTCATGTGATTAACAGTTTAAAAGGGTGCGGAAATTAAAATGCGGAAAAATAAAGGTCCTACGCTATTACAAGGCGCGGGTCTATACATCGCCAAATTAACAAAGACCCGATTTTTTGAATGAAAATGCGGAAAGTAAATGTCCTAATTATCTATTACAAAGCTTTGGGGTAATTACATAATATTTGAAAAGGAAAAATAAAAAATAAACGTGCGAAAAGAAATTAGAATCGAGTGCGAGGGCGTTGGACCCTTTAAAGAAATCAAATTGAAATTACAAATTAATTAATGATTAAAGAAAAGAAGTTATTTTTAATGTTTTTATGTTTAATGGAAATAAAGAAAATTAATTGGAATTAAAAGTTAAATAAAACCTAGTTCTAAATTGTTTTTAATTATTAAAGAAAAATGTTTACGTTTTAACCTAATTTAACCCTAATTAATTAATTACAAGTTTATTTACAAAATTAATGGAAATTAATATTAATGAAACATATTTTTTATTTTATGATTTTCTGTTTTTTTTATATTGTAAGAATTATTTTGGTGAATTAACTAGAATAATTAAAACAAATTAAAAAAAAGAATTGAAAAGAGAGAAGAAAGAAGAATACAAACAGAGGGGGTTTCTGGCCCAATTATGGAGGTATCATTTGAGCAATTTGGCCCATTAGACAAGGTCATCTTTGACTTTCCTGATCATGTGCTTGTGGTTGACTGAGCGTGCATGATAGTCTCCACGTTATGGCCATTGGATGGAAGCTTCTGGGCGCGTGGCAGGCCAAGGCGTTGGGCGTATGGTGCTCCTTTGGATGAAAGCTGCATAGAAACATGTTACAAGAAAAAATATGGAAGAAATATGGGGGACCTGGGAATCGAACCCAGGTCCCAATACCTGCATGCCAGCGCGTTTGCCAATGGAGCTAGTGCGTTTCTTTGTATGAATAATAGAACGTGATTATTATATGTAAAAAAGCAATACTATGTTGGACAATAAAAAAATGCGCCAAACTTTGAATGGCCCAATCACGTTCCAGCACACAGGCTTCGTTCTCCTAGCTTCTTCATTTTGCCTGCATTTTATAAAACAGATAGCGGGGGTTTTAAGCCCCCACTAAGCCTCAACCTGCAAAATAGCGATTAGAGCATGGCTAAAAAGAAAAAGGGCGCGATGGATGATTTCAAATCGTTTGGATGTCACGATTCCAATGGTGCTGGTCTCATGGCTTGATTTTTCTAGACGTGCAAAGCCCTAAATTCAAACTTCTGAAACCCTAGAATGCTTCCATGTTAGTTTCTCATACAGGCAATATTAATTCAATTGGATAACACCATTAGCTTCAGAGCATGCATATTAGTACAAATCAGTCATTAAAAATCATAAATCATGCATGGAATGTGAAACACGATCATGAATAATTTTATGAAAAGGGAGACTTCAATATACCAAATTCCTTGCGCGTGGAGGGTTGATTTTGATTGGAATCGCTTCCTGGTAGTGTCAGGAGTGTATTGGGATTGATTTTAGGCCTTGAAACAAGCTCTATGTATGTTTTCAGTTTTGAGGTTTTTTGTGAAAAAAATGCAAAGTGTTCTTGTGTTTTGCAGCGCAGCTTTCTTGTTCTTTGCATTAGGGTTGCAATGTGTATATAAGTGTGAATGCATTAGGTCAGAAAAATCAAGCCCAAAGCCTTGTATTCAATGATTTTGAATTTGTGATTTTCATGATCTTTTCCAATCTTTTCTTGCCATGGAACTTGCCTATTTTGGAAGATCTTGCCTCTTGAGCATGTGCACGAAATATTTAGGTCATAAAGAGTGAATATGCTGCATAAAAAGATTTGGAAAACATGTTTTAGTATTTTTCTTATATTTAATTTTAATTAAATGAATTAATAGGATTAAAACTCAATTAATCAATTAAAAATAAGAAAATAACTCCCCTTTGGGTCAATGGGTCGTGCATAGCTTTTGGGTGATGATTCTTGGAAGAAATTGTGGCCCATTAGCAATTTTGAGGCATTTGAAGCAAAGTTGATTTTTCAAAATTCCCAAAAATTTCCCAACTTCCACATGGCATATCTTGCTCAATTTTTAAGCTTTGATCATGTTCTTGGACATTTTGGAAAGGTCTTGAAGTTCTCAAAATAATTCCTTTGGTCACATGTCATTTTGATTTACCAATCTCAAGTTATGGTCTTTGACTTAAAGTGCCTTTTTGTTGACTTTTGAAAATGACCTATAATGTTGAAATTGATAACTTTTTGTGAGAGCATTTCTTGGACTTGAAGTGTGAAGATGAGTTGTAGGAAATGTCATTCTCTTCAAAATGAGCTTTGGATGGAATTTTTCTGATAAACCATGTGGAAGTTATGCCTTGGTCAATTTGCAGTTAACTTTTCCAACTGTCCAAAAATAGAAACTTTTGCATCTTGAGACTTTTTGAGCCATGCCTTGAGAATCATGATCAAGAATTGATCAAATGATGTTTGTGGCTTCAAAATAAGATGTTGACCAAAAATTTTGACTTTTGACTGTCAAATGACCATTTTGCCTCTGCAGTTGACTGTGAAGCAATTAGGGTTTTTGACTGTGCAATTTTGTGCTGTGAGTCTTGAAATTTGGCATATGGATGCTTGACAATGTTTGTAGGTGTGTGGGACTTGTTTGGACCCTTGGAAGCTTCAATTTCTTTGCCAAAAACAAAACCCTAATTTTTGACTGTTAGGAGGCCATTGGATTCAAGTGACTAACCATGTATTCCTCCTCACCCTGCACAGTAACAATCTTCCCTTTGACAGGGTATTTGAGCTTTTGGTGTAGAGTGGATGTTACTGCCCCAGCCTTGTGAATCCAGGGTCGACCCAACAAGCAGGAATAAGATGGACGAATATCCATTACATAGAACGTTAAGTCGAAAACTTGGGAACCCACACGAATAGGAATGTCTACTTCACCGTGAACCATCCTCTTAGAACCGTCGAAGGCTCTAACAATGATGTTACTAGGTTTCAACTCCAGACCCTCACAATCCAAGTGATCCAATGCCTTCTTGGGCAAAACATTTAGGGAAGAACCGGTATCCACCAATACGTGCGCGAGAGTAGTGCCCCTGCACTCTATAGAGACGTGCAGGGCATCGTTGTGATTTTTCCCTTTGGGGGTAAGGTCAGCATCCGAGAACCCCAAGCCATTGTCAGCTGTCAAATTAGCTACACAGTCGGTGAACTGATCCGCGGAGGTCTCTTGCGGTACATGGGTCGTTTTCAGAAATGAAATCAGGGCTTTTGCATGGGCCTCTCAGCATAGCAGCAATGATAGCATATAGATTTTGGAGGGGGTATGCCCCAACTGTTCAACAACATTGAAGTCACTCTTTTTGATGATTTTAAGAATTTCCTCCATTTCTTGTTGGGAGGCTTCCACAGCAGTCTTTTTTGGTGCCTCCGTCCTGGCAGGCAAATCGGTAGCAACTTCTTTGCCCCGAGTATCAGAGGACTCGGCGGCAGTAGTAGACACAGGAACTTGATTCCGAACATGCACACTTGCGGGTGTGATGGTGAGAGGTTTTCGGATAACTGGCGGTGCAATGTCAGGCGAGAAGAGCCTGCCACTGCGGGTAATCTTGGCGGGACCAGTGATGTTACTGATACTGGTATTGGTGTTGAACTCCTGCTTCACCCCAAGCACATACACGTCGGCCCCATAATGCCATGGGACCGCTTTATCAGACTCATAGGGGAGAGGCCCCGGAACAGTAATAGTAATGGGTGCAACAGACATAATTTGGACTGGTTTCTTCATGGGAGCTTTGGCAGGATTGTAAATTGTGACAACAGATATTTCTTCAACAGAGACAAACGGAACAACAGTTTTCTTGAACATAATTTCTTTGCTATCCATCAGGCTTTGGATGCCTGATTTCAGCAGTGGACAACCGGTAGGGATAATAGCACACAGGAGGCAACCCTTGCTACAACCCGGAAATAAACCGGCTAGTAGTAAGTTCCTCTTAACAGTTAAAAGAGGGGTAGCAACATCATTCACCGAAACAGCATACAAATCTTCCTCGATGGCATTTACTCTATGTTGGGGCATAGGAGCAGTTACAACATTTGGCCTCTCAGGCGCCTCAAACTGAATTTCCTTCGCGTCGATAAGATCTTGCACTTTATTTCTCAAGGCCCAGCAATCATCAGTAGTGTGCCCGGGGCTATCGGAATGATAAGCACAACGGGCATTTGGGTTATACTTAGGAGATGCAGTATTCACGACCTTAGGAGCTTCTTTGATGGTCACCAAGTTGGTTGATAACAGTTGTGGTAAAATTTGAGATAAGGTCATACTCAACCGAGTATACTGTCTCTTGGGCCTTTCACCTCTTTGTTGATTGTACTGCTGAGGAGCAGCAACATGTTTTGAAATGACCAAAGCATTGACGGCTTGGCGACTTTCTGGCTTGACTTGTCTTCTAGGACCATAGACGACACTCGCTTCTTTCTTGAAAGGCCTCTTCTCAGTACTTGGGGAGGCAGCCTTTTGTATTTTCCCTGACCTGATGCCAGCTTCAATTCTTTCTCCCGTCAGAATCAAATCCGTAAACCTAGCGGAGGAGTTACCAACCAAATGATTGAAAAATGGACCAGATAAAGTCCCTAGAAACATATCAACCAGCTCACGATCAGTTAATGGAGGCTGCACCCTGCCAGCCAAATCTCTCCATTTTTGTGCATATTCTTTGAACCCTTCGCCCGTTCCTAGAGACATACCCTGGAGTTGGGTACGCGTAGGAGCAAGATAAGAATTGTATTGATATTGTCTGTAGAATGCGGTTGCCAAATCTTCCCAGTGTCGGATATTAGTTCCATCAAGTTGATAGAACCATTCAAGCTGCGACCCCGAAAGGCTATCTTGGAAGAAGTGAATCCAAAGGTTCTTATCTGCCGTGTAAGGTTGGATCTTCCTTACGTACGACCTTAGATGCAGCTTTGGACAGGAGGCCCCATCATATTTGGCGAAGGCAGGCGCCTTAAACTTGTGTGGAATTACTACCCCAGAAGATAACCCCAAATCTCCGAAATCCAGCCCCGGCACATTCTGAATCTCCATGGCGCTCAAGCAGTCCTCCAATTGCTTGTATCTGTCAGCAGCAGGTGGGTATTGTTCGTCATTGTAGTCCGTCTCGTTGTCAGAGACTGCAGGACTAGGAGCTCCTCCCCCTTGGGGATTGTTTTTCTCAGAAGAAGAAGTAGTTGGTTCAGCTTCATTATGGAGTGTGTTCCCAAACCTGCGTCCGGTGTTGAACAACGCAGTCCTCTTTTTCTTCTTCTTCTTCTTCAGGAGTAGGGTCTTCAACTCTTGCTGACCTTGGGCCAGGCTCAGGACCATTTCTTGAAACTGGGCACTTTGGGCCTGAAGGGCCTTGATTGCTTGCTCATTGGATGAGTCTGGATTCATGATGAATGTTCAAAATAAACAGCGAAGGAGATTAAGCAACCTGTGAAATAGGGTACCTGCTATGCATATGGTGCAATGAGATGCGTATGTTTTATGTTTTCAAAGACAAACAAGATTCAACTTTGTAGACAAAAGGGAAACGCACTTCATTAGATTCAAATTTCAAATTGTTCAACAACTTGCCCTTAGGCATTACAGGAATGAAAAATACTGGAAAGGAAATAAAAGTTATAAAAGGAAATATCCAAAGCCCATCAGTGCTCCCATGGCCTCCTTTTCTCAGTGTTGATGTAGTTATTCAGGACCCCGCTCTTCCTCCAATTGCTTAGTCAGCCTTTGAATCTTCCGTTCCTGCTCGTTGAACTTTTCCCGATAGAAATCCCGTTCTTCATTTAGCTGCGCCCAAGATCTCTTCATTGTGTCAAAATCAGTAGGTATCTGAGGGGGGAGGACAGTTGGAGGAACCCCATCTTCATCAGGAGATTCAAGAATGATAGGTCTGACAGCTTCATACGGCATACCTAACTTCTGAGCACGGATGCGGACCCATCTGCAATAGGGTTCCATTGGTAGAGAAGTCTTTGGTCCCAACTCATGTGGGTCAGCTTTGTGAATTCTGTCCCAAGCTTTAATGAATCCATGGCGTAGTTTATCACTGTCTGCCTGAAACTCAAAATGGAAGTGAGGAACCAACATTTCATGAGGCCCAACTCTTCTGGCTCTTCCAAACTGACGGAGAGCTAAGCATGGATTATAAGAGATTCCTCCTTGGATACCAATCAACGGAACATTAGGGTACTCTCCGCAACGATCAATGACAGCTACCTCATCCAAACCTCTGAGGGTCCAAGTGATGTCATTATCAGTGAGAGACATTAACCTCCGAGCCCAACCCTTTCCTTCTTCATTCTTCAGCACGAACTTAGGAAGGTGCAAAATAAACCACCCTCACTAGCAAAGGAGCACAACACCACGGAGTTCCCCGTTTTCGGGCAGTACGAGCATAGAGTTGTTGCAAGATATCACCCAAAAGAGTGGGTACAGGATTCCGAGACATGAAGATCTTATGGCATGGATACTGATAAAGGTGTCAGGATTGGGAAACAATACCAGACCATAGATCAAAAGAGCCAGAATATCCTCGTACGCCTTGAAGTCCAAGTCATTCCAGAAATCATTAGCTTTGCCAACCAGAAAATTTGACCAAAAAAGCCCTTGACTCCACTTCTAGTTTCCCAGTTAGCCAGTACCTCTTCTTTGGTCAAGGGGAGAATTGCAGCAATCTATTCAGGCCTAGGAGTCTTTTCTAAACCAGTGAAAGGAGTTTTCTCCAAGACAGGGATCCCAAGCAAATAAGAGAATTCTTCCAGGGTAGGAACCAGCTGGAAGTCTTGAAAGGTGAAACAATGATACAAGGGGCCATAAAACTGGGTCAGAACACTTATCAGTTGTTGGTCCCATTTTGCAGTGATCAAGCCAAGGAGAGAACCATGCTTGTTGATGAAGGAAGAAGTGTTTGGAATCCTACCAACCAAATCCTTGAGCAAAGTTGGTGGTTGAACAAAAGTTGAGCCGGATAGTAATTCCTACGCACGGGCATCATGATGTCCTACAAAACAGAGCAAAGATGAAACCTTTTTGTCTTTGAAATGGGTTAGTCCTTTATACAGGATGCATGCAATGGTATGATGGCATGATGCTATGATGAAGCACACCACAAGTATTCACATAGGCAAGCATGGTAAGGCACACAAGTCACACAAGACAACCCTTAAGTTTCAGGCCAGCATGAAGTTTAGGTGTTACCCTCTTTTGGTTTCGTTGGTTAAAACCCGTCCTATCAAAAGTAACCGGGTTCTAGAGGATCTCAAATCATTGGCTACCCTCAATCGGTCATAACTCCAGCATCGCAATATTTTCTTGCGGCCAGAACCATCGCGAGAGTTTAGCCTCAATGAGTGTAGCATACTGCTACTGTCCTAATGGCCAAGTTTGGTCAATTTAAGGTTCTAAGGTTGGTTGGTGTTTAAGGACTCCTTAGAAGACCTATATTCTCCTTATTGCCACACAAGGGATATAGGTACAGACCAAGGTGCCACACCAACGTAGCCACTGCTTTCACCCATGTCGGTCTACGCCGGACAGGTCCCCGTCACAGATTATGCTACCTAAAAAGGGTATTCCCCAGATCCGGGTTAGGATCTATGAAACTCCGATGCAAAGCCCACAAATATAAAAGCAAACAAAGCAAACAATTGAAAACAAAGGTGATCTAAGCCCTAAGGTTACTCCACTTTTTAAATTTATTTCCCCAGCAGAGTCGCCAGTTCTGTGATACGGTGGGAGAACTGACTATGAGTTTTGCGTTTGTTTTCGCAAATGTTTCGGTTGAGCAAGAGTCGCCACCGACTTTTTATTTTATCCTAAGAGAAAGGTTTAAAAAAGCACAGCAAAAACCTTTGAGATGTTTTCTTGGGTTCGGGGAGTAGATTATAGAAAGGGAAGATTTTAGCACCCTTTCTATCCATGGTTATCCATGGGCTCTTAGTTACTTGCTTAGATCACTTGCCTTTTGTTTTCAATTGTTTGAAATGGTGCTCATGTGTGTGGGTTTGAAAAATGTTTTGAAAAGAGGCCAATGTGGTGGCAACCTTTGTAATGATCCATGTTGGGATGTATACAAAGATGTATGTCTTTTGAAAAGGTTTTCATTTGTTTTTGAAAGTTGTTTTGAAAGTGTAGTGATATGTGGTTTTTAGAAAACAGGAAAGTGTTTTGTTTTTGTAAGCTTGATTCAAGTAACTAAGAGGTTATCTACTCCTAAATTTCTCAAGGTTTATTGCTATGTTTTAAACCTTTTTAACAAGTTTGTTCCACCATTGTATTTGGTGGACAATCTCATGTTAGGATGTGAAAGGGACGGGCGCGGGTCATCGTTTAGACCATAATTGCAATGGTGTCAAGTATCTTTGGGCAATTTTTCTTTAAGAGACTTGATCATTTGTTTAGGCAACATTTTGAAAGCGTCATCGAGGGACTATGATCATTTGATTTGTGTTTGTTTTGCCCAAAGAGACCTAACATGCAATATGGCCCAATTTTGAAAGGCAACAAGTGGAATACCCTAGGGGGTGCAAGTGTGATTTGTGTGTTCATTTTCATGCTTGTTTATCTTGAAATTAGGTCCAAAACTATTTTCGTTGTTTTTTCGCATACAAACCCTAATTCTAACATGGTATGGTTAGAAAGCAATAAAGTGCGAAAATAAATTTACTAAGCTATTACAAAACCATATATGGGAAAGGGGGTACAAATGTTCAAATGGGGATTTTGACAAGGAATTTAAACCTAAACTATTACATCATATTGAATTATTTACAAGATAATTTAATTGCATAAATTAAATAAAATAAATATGCAAGATGCAAAAATGGTTTTTTGTATGTATGAAAAAGGTATTTTTATATGTCAAAATAAACAAAAAGAAAAGTATTATTTTTTTGGAGTTTTTCATGTTTAGGGTTAAACCCTAATTCTATTAAATAAAATGCATTATTTATTTATTATGTACAAGTATTTATTTATTGTATACAAAAATAAAATAAATGAAGTATATT